>BLSH010060895.1:457337-489909 GCA_018402905.1 Glandirana rugosa
CTACCCCCCCCACGAATAATTGACGAAGGGCTGGCGCGCGGCAGAAAAGTGCCGCCGTCAGCCCCTCGACCCGCGCTTAGCTGCATTTATCCGCCGCTAAGCGTAAAACCGGTGGTCCCCCGCGCGCGCGCGGCGGCCGCCGCGTGCGCACGGGGGCGGCGTGAGGACTCCTCACACGGGCGCCGAGCCCGCCTGGGCTACAGGCGGCCGCTCGGCGCTACTCGCCGATGTCCCTTTTTTACATCGGCGGTTCCCCGTTCTTTTCCCTGTAGCCGCTCATCGCGGCTCGCCGGCGGACATCGGGTCCGCCCGAGCCGCGGGCACACTCCTCAGGAGTGCGGCGGGGGCACGCGTGCGCCGCCGGCGGCGCGCGCGCGCCCCCTGGTGGCCAAAATGCGAATCGCCGCCTATTTACGTCGATTCGCGCCCAGCTCCCCGACTGCCGCCGTGAAAAGACGGCGCGCGGTCGGGAAGCAGTTAATAAGCACCCCCCCCATCATATCTGGGAGGACAACAAGGAGAGGCAGATGTTCCCATGGCACTGTAAGGAGTCCAGCAGCGTAGGTGTCCTTAGGCAGGGCATCATTTCCTCTGTTTAGTGATGTTTCCCGTGCTATCCAGCCACAGCATGCAAATGAGGTGGTGGACTGGCTTACTAAACCATCCTTATCCTCCAACACCCAAGCAGACTAGTACGCAGTCCCCTGCAGCTGCCAGAGTGGCTAAACCTGCCTACTTGTCCACAGCTATTCCTGCCTTAGCCCCAGCATCAGACATGGACTAGTCAGCTGAGCTATTTGAACACAGCGTCAGCCACTTGCTCCTTGATGATGCACAGGCATTACTCGATTCAGATGTCGGTTCTGAGGTTGAGGAAGGTGGGAACATGAGCCTACAGAGAGGGGAGAACACTGGTACACAAATTGGCAGTCATGTTCCCCCAGCCACAGCGTATTGCCAAGTTGTCTCCAGTGGTAATGAGGATGAAGGAGATGATCATGATGATGATGAGGTCACTGATGTGACTTTGGTGCCAGATAGAGCAGAGGAGGAATGTGAGGGTAAGGCACAACTCCAACGAGGCAGCCATCACGGAAGACCAGAGAGCAGCCACCCTATTCCATCACATTGTAGAGCTATTATCTCCTGGCCCACTTCCCACAGCTCAGCTGTCTGGGCCTTTTTTAGTACATGTGCAGCTGATCCCACTGTTGCTGTTTGAAAATTTTGTCTCAAGCACATCAAACATAACAAAAACACCAGCCATTTTGGTACCACATGTTTGACAAGGCATTTAACCTCCCGCCACTCAGCATGTTGGCAAGACTAAAGCCACATAAAAGGGGCACAGATCTGTCCCTCCTCCTCTTTACTCACCTCAGTCTTCCCCTGCTATACCTCATGACCTCTCAGCAGCCTCCACTGACAGGGAGGATGGTATAGCGCACGGTGTCCCAGGTCCTTGCAGCACATCTGTCAGCAGCACACCACCAGCTGTAGACTATAGCAAATTTCTCTACCCCATCTGCTACAGCGGAAAAAAAATACAGTCCAGCCACCCACATGCCCGGAATCTGAATGCAAGCTTGTCAAAGCTGCTGGCTCTCCAACTTCTGCCTTTCTGCCTAGTGAATTCTGCCCCCTTACGTGAATTTGCAAAATGTGCTGTACCACAATGGCAGATTCCCAGTCGCCATTTTTTTCACATAAGGCCATTCCATCTCTCTACCATCACATGGAAGGCAATGTTGTGGCATTGTTGGGAAAGGCAGTCAGCCGCAAAGTCACCATACCGGCTGACACGTGGTTCAGCAAGCATGGGCAGGGGCAATATATTTAGTTCACAGCACACTGGGTAACTTTGTTTGCGACCCGGAAGGATGCACGATAGGGCTCAGTGCTGCAGCTTGTTTTGCCACCAAATCTCCATACAACTGGTGATGATGCAAGATTTGTCAGTTCTAACCCCATTTCCTCTTCCTTCCCCTGCTCCATGCCCTCCTCTGCTGAATTGTCCTATTAACCTCAAGTACTCCCTAAGCGTTCAAATGGCTATTCAATGAATTGGGTTAAAAGGTGCCATGCAGTGCTTCAGCTGGTGTGTCTAGGGGACAGGGACCACACGGGAGCAGAGATTCTTGCAGCTCTGTACGGACAGGCCCAGAGGTGGTTCACACTAGACTTGTGCATGGCTAAAAAATTAGTTTTTTTCGTTTTTTGGAAATTCGGAAATTCAAAAAATTCGGAAATTCGGAAATTTAAAAAATTCGTAATTCGGAAATTCGGAAATCCAAAATTCGGAAATTCGCGGTAATTCGGCAATTGCGGTAATTCGGAAATTCGCGGTAATTCGGTAATTCGGAAATTCGCGGTAATTCGGCAATTGCGAACAGCCGAAAATCCGAAAATCTGAAATTCGGAAATTTGGAAATCCGAAAATTGGAAAAAACTAAGAATATTTGAAATAATAACTAACTAATAACTATTAAATTATAGGTATTGAACTTTTCTTGAAAGTTTGGCTGTTAATGAACTTAGATATGAAATTTAGCATCAATAGTCATACTTTCAAGAACATTTTTCAATACCTATATTTATTTAATAGTTATTTATTATAATTTCAAATATTCTTTTTTATTTCCGAAATTCGGAAATAAGGAAGAACATTTGAAATATTAAGTTATTAATTTATAATTTTTACTTATTATAAATTATAATAAGCTATTATTATTTCAAATGTTTTTCCTTATTTCCGACTCTTGCAGTGTGTGACTGTATATATGCATACTGTATGTATGTGTGTGTGCATACTGGGTGTGTATATACTGTGTGTATATTGGATGTATATTGTATGTATACTGTGTGTTTACATACAATATAAGCACAGTATGTACACACCCAGTATGCACACACACATACATACAGTATGCATATATACAGTCACACACTGCAAAGGTCAAAAATAAGGAAGAACATTTGAAAAAATAATAGCGTATTATAATTCATAATAAGTAGAGTTGAGCGAACCCAGACTGTAAAGTTTGGGTCCGTACCGAACTTTTGGGTGTCCAGGACCCGGACCTGAACCCGAACCCGGACTTTTCAAAAAAAAGTCCGGGTTCGGGTCCGGGGTTCTGGTAATTTTACTAAGAGTTCTGAAAAGTGCTGTAAAAAAGTCCTGGAAAGTCCTAGAGGTCTGCAAAAGGAAGTAAAATGGGGGTAAGGGTCGGACAAGTGCCCTACAAAGAAATGGGGATAGGGAAATAACTTAAAATAATTTTAAAAAAATAACATAAAAAAATCAAAAATGGAGGTGGATGTGGACTATCTTAAAACTGTGTGAGAAAAGTATCAATTAGCGGGGAGAAGCCATATCACTGTTCTAAGAACAGTGATATAGCTTCTCCCAGCTAATTTATACTTTATCACACAGTTTTAAGATGATTGTACATTCTACAATCATCTTAAAACTCTGTGTGAAAAGTATACATTAGCCGGGAGAAGTCATATCCCTGTTCTTAGAACATCTGCAAACTGTGTGTGAAAATTATAAATTAGCGGGGAGAAGCCATAGCACTGTTCTAAGAACAGTGATATGATATATCACTGTTCTTAGAACAGTGATATGGCTTCTCCCCGCTAATTGATCGTTTTCACACACAGTTTGCAGATGTTCTTAGAACAGTGATATGGCTTCTCCCCGCTACTTTATACTTTTCTCACACAGTTTTAAGATAGTCCACATCACCTCCATTTTTGATTTTTTTAATGTTATTTTTTAATTATTTTAAGTTATTTCCCTATTCCCATTTCTTTGTAGGGCACTTGTCTGACCCTTACCCCAATTTCCCTTCCTTTTGCAGACCTCTAGGACTTTCCAGGACTTTTTTACAGTACTTTTCAGAACTTTTAGTAAAATTACCAGAACCCCGGACCCGAACCTGGACTTTTTTTGAAAAGTCCGGGTTTGGGTCCGGGTCCTGGACACCCAAAAGTTCGGTACAGACCCAAACTTTACAGTCCGGGTTCACTCAACTCTAATTATGAATTATAATAAGCTAATATTTTTTCAAATGTTCTTCCTTATTTCTGACCTTTGCGGTGTGTGACTGTATATATGCCTACTGTATGTATGTGTGTGCATGCTGGGTGTGTACATACTGTGCTTATATTGTATGTAAACACACAGTATACATACAATATACATCCAATATACACACAGTATATACACACCCAGTATGCACACACACATACATACAGTATGCATATATACAGTCACACACTGCAAAAGTCGGAAATAACGAAAAACATTTGAAATAATAATAGCTTATTATAATTTATAATAAGTAAAAATTATAAATTAATAACTTATTATTTCAAATGTTCTTCCTTATTTCCGAATTTCAGAAATAAAAAAGAATATTTTAAATAATAATAAATAACTATTAAATAAATATAGGTATTGAAAATTTTTCTTGAAAGTATGACTATTAGTGCTAAATTTCATATCTAAGTTCATTAACAGCCAAACTTTCAATGAAATTCCAATACCTATAATTTAATAGTTATTAGTTAGTTATTATTTCAAATATTCTTAGTTTTTTCCAATTTTCGGATTTCCGAATTTCGGATTTTCGTCTGTTCCAATTGCCGAATTTCCGAATTACCGCAATTGCCGAATTACCGCGAATTTCCGAATTAACGAAATTGCCGAATTACCGCGAATTTCCGAATTACCGCGAATTTCCGAATTACCGCGATTCGGAAAAAACGAAAATTCGGAAATTGAAAATCGTCCGAATTGCCGAATTTTGCAAAATTTGGTAAAAACGAAATTTGGAACGAAACTAATTGCACAAGCCTAGTTCACACCATGCCAGCTGGAGCCAGGAATGGTGGTGTGCAATAATGACACAAACGTTCTGTCCGCCCTTCAACAGGGAAAGTTGACATATGTGCCATGCCTAGCACATGTCCTCAATTTGGTGGTGCAGCATTTCCTACATAGGTACCCAGGGTTGGAAGATCTGCTATAGCAGGCCAGAAGAGTCTGCAGCCATTTCAGGCGGTCGTACTCAGCCAGTGCACGGTTGGCTGAAATTCAGCAGGAATTCCATCTGCCCATAAACCGCCTGATTTGTGACATGCCCACCAGGTGGAACTCAACAATGGTAATGCTGCAGCAGATGCACATGCAGCATTTTTTTTCCCACTCCAATGGCTGCTCATAAAGGATGCATGCACTGTACTGTCACCATTTGAGGAGGCCACAAGGATGGTGACCCGTGACATTGCATGCATCAGTGACACAATCCTTGTTGTGTTCCTGCTGGAGCAGACTCTGTGTGGCATTATGGGTAGGGCACTGGAAGCAGAGCAGCAGGAGGAAGAGGAGGACTTCCTTTCCTCTCAAGGCCCACTTTATGCAGACACCATCATACCTATGCCACAAAAAACACACAAGAAGAGAGAGAGGAGGAGGAGGACAAGGATTCTGGCAGTTTTGGAGGCATTGAAGCAGAACAGTAAGCGATGGTTTTCCATTCCCCAGAACTCTTGGAAGTAGTACGTGGCTGGCAGGAGGCAGTTGCCGATACTGTAATCCTCAGTGACCCCGAGGAGTCTGCTTCTCATGCCTTCGCAAATTTGTGGTGCAAGGGCTCCCTAATGCTTCAAAGCCAAAGGACCCAATAATATGTGGCATAAAGGAGAAGGATCACTATTGGTTGGCAACCCTCCTTGACCACCGTTATAAGGGTAAAGTCTCAGAACTCATCCTGTCCCCACAGAGAGTGCAGAAGATGAAATATCTTGAGGACACTTTAAAGAGGAGTTTATCAAATGTTTTTCCAGCTCTGGTAGGTTACAGTGTCATGGAAAACATAGTTTTGAGGCTTCTATTGATCAAGTGAGGAGCGGTGAAGAAGGCGGCCATCTAAGTGATGTATTCCTCCATTTTTTTACTCCTCGCCGCCCAGGGCTGTCAGTTCCACATCCCATCGGCAGCATCTGCATCACATGGTGGATGATTTTCTAGGGGCGAAAACAGAGATGGAGATCTTTCCAGTCGAAGATCCACTGGCTCACTGGGCCATGAGAATAGACCACGGGCCAGAACTTGCTCTGTATGCTATTCAGCTGCTGGGCTGCCCTGCATCCAATGTGCTTTCTGAATAGGCATTCAGTGCTGCTGGAGGTTTTGTTACTGATCATAGAACGCGTCCGTCCACAGACTCTGTGGACCATCTGACTTTTATCAAAATGAATCAGTCCTGGATTACCAGCAGCTATGAATCCCCTGATGCCGATGTCATCAATTAAGTGTTTTTGGGCTATCTGCTTAGCGTTGTAATCAAAAAGGAGAAAAACTGCCTAACTCATTCTTTCGGACTTTGAATGCTAAGATCAGTTCCTTTATCTGGATGAAATCCCCACCCAGGATCAGTCTCACCCGACTCTCAGCCCCAAAGAATGAGGGAGGTATCGGATTGCCAAATTTCAGAAAATATCACCAAGCAACGCTCCTGACTAGACTAGTTGACCACCACATACACTCCCCCTCAAAGGATTGGGTTGATCTTGAAAACCGAATATTAGGAGCCCAGTTCTGCAACGTGGCATGGTCTAGGGGAGGGCTTCAACTCCTAAGAGCTAAGGATCACCCACTAATTTCACCTATCCTGCATGCCATGCAATCTATTTCCAAAAATCTTAAGCTTTTCTCCATCCCTGGGCCAATGACTCCCATCAAGGACAATATTGACTTCCCCCCAGGCCAGGATAACAATTTCCCTCTTCCCAATGCAATTTTGAATCTAAAAGCTACCCACTTTTTTCGCAATGGCAAGTTCATACCCAGCGACATCCTTTCGGAAGCACACAATTCCCCCAAAATTGCGCAGTGGCCCTACTTCCTTACTAGCACAGCAAACAAATCAGCTGTGTCGAGACCAATGACGAATTTCGAAAAACTTTGCCTTGGCCCCCCCCCAGAAACATCTGATTGCAACCATCTACTCCCTTCTTTCTCTTTCTGACACAAAATCTCTAAACCCAATAATCAAGGCTTGGGCCTCCCCGAACAGTCAAGACCTTACACTAGATCAATGGAAAATGGCCTGTTCAACAGCCCTAAAGGGCACCCTTAATGTGTCAACCCAGGAACACAACTACAAGGTTCTGACACATTGGTACAGAACACCACATTTATTACACCTAATATTGCCCAAAATCCCAGTCGTATGCTGGAGATGCGGCTCCCACTCAGGAACGATGCTCCACATTTGGTGGGAGTGTCCCCTAATAGTTCCCTACTGGTCAACCATCCATGATATCATTCGCAAAGTTACTTCTCAACAAATAGAATTTACTGACCAACAATTCCTCATCCATTTTTCCAAACACATGAAAGGTTCTTACAAAAAATCCTTGGTAATGCACATGGTAAACGCTGCAAGGCTTTGCATCCCAATCCTCTGGAAACAGAAGAAAATCCCCACAATCAGAGACTGGGTCACTAGACTAAATAGAATTCAAGAGATGGAAGAGTTGATAGCAATTGCTGCTGAGAATATCTCTTCTTACCACAAGACGTGGTCTTGCTGGATCAACTACAGAGACTCGACACAATATCGCAATATGTTAGACCCCATTTGAATTATAAAACGGTAGTATGAATAAAGAGCAAAACTTTATATTAGACTAACTTCTGGTACACCTTGTCCTCACCTTCCCCCCTACCCTTCCCCCTCCTTCCCCCCCTATCCCCATCCCTTTACCTCCCCTCTCCTCCTCCAACCCTCCAAACTCTTTCCAGTACTTCGTTTGTTGCCCCGGGCACACCCCCACATCTACTTAGTTAACTTCAGACTTTTTAGATCAATCATCCCTGACTTCAACACATAAACTCCCTAATGCTGTGTTTCCACACCCTTACAATAATGTGAGTACATTGGCAACCGGTATATCTCTACCATCTTTATATTTAATTATGCGATATTTCTTCATTTGAACCTTAAAGTTACGTTCTAATGCTTTATTTTTACTATGTACTAGTTTTCCACTGTGCTATTATCACTTATTGTTCTAAGTCATGGCAATGAACATGTACTGTACAGTTGTATATTCAATAAAGCTTTTGTGGAATTAAAAAAGGAGAAAAAAGGTGGTATGGCGCTGCTGTATGTTCAAAGGTAAACAAAGTGATAATTGCGACTGCTGCCCCCACAGAGTCTGGGAACTCCCAGGTATGTAAACAAAGGAAGTGGTTAACGTGGGTGTGGCGCTGTCATATGAATGTGTGGCTAGTGAACCAAGAAATACATATAATCTTAACACAACATAAATGTTCCAAACCAAAAGGTGAATCATGTGGAGATATACTGTAAATAATCGCTGATGTTATCAGTGTATTTTCATACAAAGAAAAGGAGTCTAAAAGTTTGGGAATAGGCTGTTCATCTGTGGAGGGGGTGAGGGGAAGGTGGAACAAATGGATGCCGCAAGCATAGTGAAAAGACTCCTTTGCACACTGCCTGGGACAAACGTATGCTAAGCCCAACAAGGGCTAGCATATGCTTGCTTGCCTCTCGCATAGTGAAAAGGAATCCTTTGCACTCTGCCTGGGACAAATTTATGCTAAACCCAGCTAGGGCTAGCATACGCTTGCCTCACACATAGTGAAAAGGACACCTTTGCACTCTGCCTGGGGCAAACGTATGCTAAGCCCAACAAGGGCTAGCATGTGCTTGTTCCATGCATTGTGAAAAGGAATTATTTGCACTCTGCCTAGGACAAACATATGTTAAGGCCAACAAGGGCTAGCATACGCTTGCATCACACAGAATGAAAAGGACTCGTGGAGCAATAGAAGAAAAATGGACATAAAAAGAACTAACATGAATTTGATGTGGTTTATTCAAAGAAAAATACAAGATAATAATCAGAGCTCATTAATGAAATGTCAACATGTTTTTTACAGATAATATAATTTTGCCATGACACCTCTCCATCAGGTTATATGAAAAATTCTGCAAACTGATTGCGGATGGTCATGACAACGTGCCATTGACAGCAAGTCCATAAATAATACTTGCTGACTTGGGTTACTGGGCTCTGGTTCAACATTGCTTCTCTCATTGTCCTGCACAAAGTTGTGCAGAACGCAGCATGCCAGGACCACTTTAATGGCATTCTCAACATCAAGCTGCATACAGGACAGCAAAACTCTCCATTTGGCTGTGCACACACCAAAAGCACATTCCACAACACGGTGTGCACATCTGAACCCATAATTGTAAATTTTTTGTTGATGGCTGAGACCATAGCCACTGTATGGCCTCATTAGATGTTCAGCCAGTCCAAAGGCCTCGTCTGCTACCATTACCAATGGCAAGCTGGGTTCCTCAGTGCAGGGTAGAGGCCTGCTGACATCATGCAGATGACATCTGTAGGGCGATAAAGTAATGGGGGTGTTGGTAAAGTACCCCACAGACAGCCTCTGGGATACCACTGGATGTGTCCAAAACCGACAATTTCTGCTGCTTCTCTCCTCCAAGGATTGCCTCGTCTATCTTCTGGATGACAGGATCCATAATTAGAGTTGAGAGACCCGAACTGTAAAGTTCGGATTCGTACCGGACTTTAGGGTGTCCGTGTCCCGAACCCGGACATTTCAGAAAAAGTCTGGGTTCGGAGTTTGGGTATTTTTTTGTGCCTTTTGAATAGCTGCATGGCAGCCAATCAACAAGCGTTTCACTTGTTTGACCTTAGAAGCCATCACAGCCATGCCTACTAATGACATGGCTGTGATTGGCCAGTGCATCAAGTGACCCAGCCTCGATATGAGCTGCATGTCACCTGCTCTCAGACTAGTGTAGGGAGAGGATACTGCCACCACTGTGAGGGACAAATTACCGTTATAAAATCATCTCATACTGGTATAGGGAGAGGCTCCTGCCACTGGTGTGAGGGATAGATTAGTAGATTAGCGTTATAAAATCATCTCATACTAGTATAGGGAGAGATTCCTGCCGCTGGTGTGAGGGATAGATTAGCGTTATAAAATCATCTCATACTAGTATAGGGAGAGGTTCCTTCTGATGGTGTGAGGGACAGATTACCATTATAAAATTATCTCATACTGGTGTAGGGAGAGGTTCCTGCTGCTGGTGTGAGGGACAGATTACCGTTATAAAATCATCTCATACTGGTGTAGGGAGAGGTTCCTGCTGCTGGTGTAAGGGACAGATTACCGTTATAAAATCATCTCATACTGGTATAGGGAGAGGTTCCTGCTACTGGTGTGAGGGACAGATTAGCGTTAAAAAAATAATATAAATTTGTGCTAAATAGTACATTTGCGTCCAGAATGAGGAGAGCGTAAAATAAGGGACGTGGTTGTGGTCGCGGTGCTGCTGGTGCTGCTGGTGTTGGTGGTGTTGGTGAAGCTCCTGTTGCAAGGAGAGGACGTGGTGGATCTGTGCCAGCTACACGCACGAGTGAAACACCTTCTTCAGGTGCGAGTAGCCGACAGAACCTTCAACATTATATGGTAGGCCCGAATGCAGCTCAATGAATGGTGAGGCCAGAACAAGTACAGGCGATAGTAGATTTGGTGACAGACAATGCGTCCAGTTCCTTCACATTGTCTCCCACCCGGTCCCTTGCTGAAAGCTCAGAGTTGGCCTTTGAACTCCATGGCCATCTGTCTTTCACCTCAGCCCCTTGTAAATCAGCCAAGCAGTCTGAGCCCCAAGTCATGCAGCAGTCTCTTATGCTTTTTGATGACTCTGCTGGTGTCCATTCCGTGGGCCATCCCCAGAAGTGGAAGACATTGAGTGCACCGAGGCCCAAACACTTCTTTTTCAGGATGAGGACATGGAAACACCACCGCAGCACGTCTCTGATGATGACGAAACTGCTGCGGCTTTCTACAGTGTGCAGACTGACAAGGAGGGCAGTGGTGAAGAGTGGGTGGAAGATGATGAGGTCCTAGACCCCACATGGAATGAAGGTCATGCGAGTGACGTGTGCAGTTTGGAGGAAGAGGTGGTGGTCGCACAGAGGCACCAGCACAGCAAAAGAGGAAGCAGGTTGCAAAAGTGGAGCGACCATCCCCTAGACAGTACGCCTGCTTCTACCCACCCCACCCAGGGACCTAGCACACCAAAGGCAGCTCAAAGGAGTTCCCTGGCGGGGCAGTTCTTCAGACAATGTGCTGACGACAAGACACGAGTGGTTTGCACGCTGTGCAATTGGAGCCTGAAGCGAGGCATAAATGTTCTAAACCTGAGCACAACCTGCATGACCAGGCATCTACATGCAAAGCACAAGCTGCAGTGGAATAAGCACCTCAAAATCCAAAAAAAGGGCTCGGGCTCCTCCTGCTTCCTCTTCTGCTGCTGTCTCGGCCTCTTTCTCCACCTCTACAGTGCCAGTGTCACCTGCCACCCAGCAAACAGACGATGTGACAGCAACGCCACAATGTCCGCCACCGTCCCCAAGCATTTCCACACCATAGTCCCATGGAAGCTTACAGCTGTCCATCTCCCAAACACTGGAGAGAAAGAGGAAGTACCCCCCTATGCACTCACGATCCCTGGCCCTGAATGCCAGCATTTCAAAACTCCTGGCCTTTGAAATGCTGTCATTCCGTCTGGTGGACACAGACAGTTTTAAAAACCTGATGGCGGTGGCTGTCCCACAGTTCCCAGCCACCACTACTTTTCCAGGCGAGCCATCCCTTCCCTGCACAAACAAGTCGGGGACAAGATCAAGTGTGCACTGCGCAACGCCATCTGTGGCAAGGTCCACATAACCACTGATATGTGGCCCAGTAAGCATGGGCAGGGACGCTATATCTCACTAACTGCACACTGGGCAAATGTAGTGGAGGGTGGGCCTGAGGCGGATAGCAGTTTGGCTCATGTCCTTCCACCACCGAGGATTGCAGGGCATTTCTCTTTCCCTCATGCTGCCTCCTCCTCCTACTCCGCTTCCTCCTCCTCTACCACCTCCTCATCCGGTCAGCGTAACACCTTCACCCCCAACTTCAGCACATCCAGGGGGAAACGACAGCAGGCTGTTTTAAAACGGATATGTTTGGGGATAAACCCCACACTGCGCAGGAGCTGTGGACGGGCATTGAACAACAGACCGATGAGTGGTTGTTGCCACTGAGCCTCAAGCCCGGCCTGGTGGTGTGCGATAATGTGCAAAATCTTGTAGCAGCTCTGGGCCTAGCCGGTTTGATGCACATCCCTTGCCTGGCGCAAGTACTGAATTTGATGGTGCAGAAGTTTCTAAAAAACTGCCCGGATATGTCAGAGCTGCTGCAGAAAGTGCAGGCTGTCTGTGCGCGCTTTCGGCGTTCTCACCCTGCTGCTGCTTGCCTGTCTGCCTCCTATGCGACGTGCCCACAAGGGGGAACTCCACCTTGCATATGCTGGAGAGACTGTGCGAGCAGCAACAGGCAATAATGGAGTTTCAGCTGCAGCACGCACGGGTCAGTCTCTCTGCGGAACAGCACCACTTCACCACCAACGAGTGGTCCTCCATGTGAGACCTGTGTACCATATTGCTGTGTTTCGAGTACTCCAACAACATGGCCATGGCATGTTCTCAGCGTTACTATCCCACTCCTATGTCTCCTTGAAAACACACTTCGAGCGATGATGGAAGAGGATGTGGCACAGGAGGAAGAGGAGGAGGAAGAGGGGTCATTTCCACAGTTATCAGACCAGCCATTCACAAGTGGCTCAGAGGGTGGGTTCCTGCACCAGCATAGGCCAGGTAAAAAGTTTTCAAGCCAGGGCACAGTTCTGGAGGATGAGGAGGACGAAGATGATGAGTAGGAGGAGTAGGAACTGTGTTCACAGCAGGGTGGCACCCAACGCAGCTCGTGGGCATCACTGGAGCATGGCTGGGGGGATACGGAGGACATAGATGATACACTTCCCACAGAGGACAGCTTGTCTTTGCCTCTGGGCAGCCTGGCACACATGAGCGACTACATGCTGCAGTGCCTGCGCAACGACAGCCGAGTTGCCCACATTGTAACTTGTACTGATTACTGGGTGGCCACCCTGCTGGATCCCTGTTACAAGGACAACTTGCCGTCCTTAATTCTCTCACTGGAGCGTGATCGGAAGATGTGTGACTACAAAACGCACGCTGGTAAATGCGCTGCTGAGGGCATTCCCAAATGACACCGGGGGCAGAGGAGGAGGAATAGGTCACCAACGCATGGTCGAAATATGGAAAAGCTTTGTCAGCAGCACATCACAACAAACAGCACCACCAGCTGATAGGCAGGGGGCAGCATTTCAGCAACATGGTGGAAGAGTATGTGTGCACACACCTACACGTACTGACTGATGGGTCTGCCCCATTCAACTTCTGGGTCTCCAAATTGGGCACATGGTCTGAGCTTGCCCTTTATGCCTTGGAGGTACTGACCTGCCCTGCAGCCAGTGTATTGTCTGAACGTGTGTTTAGCACGGCAGGGGGCTTTATCACAGACAAGCACAGCCGCCTGTCGGCAGCCAACGTGGACAAGCTAACCTTTATTAAAATGAACCAGGCATGGATCCCACAAGACTTGTCTGTACCTTGTGCAGAGTAGCCATTTATACTGGCCTCACACAGCCATTGGTATACTTAAGTGAATGTATCCTTTTCTTTTTTTAATATGTCTCAATATTTTGGGGGCTACCCCAATTAGAAAAAAAACCCAAACAAACAAAAAACAGTGTTGGCTACCTCCTCCTCCTCCTCCTCCTCCACCGCCACTTCCACCACCTACACCGCCATGGTCACCACCTCCTCAACCTCCTACTCCACATCCACCTCCTCCTCCATTTTTTTTTAAAGGTGATTTTAAGTTATTTCCCTATCCACATTTGTTTGCAGGGCACTTGTCCTACTCTTACCCCAATTGTGCTTCCTTTTGCAGCCCTCTAGCCCTTTCTAGGACTTTTTTAGAGCCATTTTTGTGCCCAAAAGTTCGGGTCACCATTGACTTCAATGGGGTTCGGGGTTCAGGGTCAAGTTCAGGGGCGAACTCAAACTTTTCGCAAAGTTCGGCCAAAACCGAACATCCAGGTGTCCGCTTAACTCTATCCATAATAAAAAAACTCAGAAAAAATCACCAAAAAACTCCCATAAAAACTCCAATAAACTCATAGCTACTCTCAAATGCTCTCTTCTCTCTCTCTCTCCCTCCAACCAAAATGTCACCGACACATGATATCTAACATATTTTATTTATTTTCCTTGGCACTGTTGGTAATTTCTGAGTGAAAAATAGCAGAGGGATGTCTTTTTTAAAAAAAAACGCTTCTAAGTGCTAACACCGCTAAAGGCACATTGACGCCAATGCAAAACACGAATAAAATTGCGTTTTTTCTGGCGTCAGAACTAGCTTTACAGCTCGTTTTTTAACGTCCATGTGTATGAGGCCTTACAATCACTTTAAATGACCAACCAGGTAAATCATACAGTATATTTAATGTGTCCCTCAGGGAACACTTTCATCTGAGCTCTTCTATACAGAGACTGCAAGAGGCTGGTTCCAAGCTAAAGCCAGGTACTTACACTGCTTGTATTTAATTGTGTCTTGTATATTTTATGGAGATCAGCATTAATAATGTGATCTGATTTACGGAGATCTAAACCCAATCACTAAAATTTCACATAAGCTTCAACTTGTTCATGTAATTTCAAAAGCTATTTTCAATCATTTTAACCACTTGCTGACTGCCTTCCCGCCGCAGCGTGACAGCGGCAAAGTGGTTCGTTATCGTGAAACACCGTCACAGGACGGCGGCCATGATAACGAGTATTGTGAGCACGCGCGTGCCGCTGGAGGCGCACTCACGCGCTCATTGTATTTGGGGAGGGGCCAGGGAGCGGGTAGGGCGGACTCGATCTCCGCCGGCTACCTGCGATGGCCCCCCCCCCCAGTGAAAGAACGGAGGTCCGTGTATGTAAACACGGATCTCTGTTCTCATAGAAGGGGAAGGGCTGTGATCACAGGCTTCCCGTATATGGAAGCCGTGATCACTCCACTCACCCTGCCAGCCCAGCCCCCATACAGTTAGAACACGCCTAGGGAACACAGTTAACCCTTAGAGCGCCCCCTCCAGGTTAACCCATTCACTTCCAATGGCATTTACACAGTAATCAGTGCATTTTTATAGCAATGGTCCCAAAAAAGTGTCAAAATGGTCAGACATGTCCGCTGCAATATTGCAGTACCGCTAAAAATCCCAGAAATTAATTCTCATCATTTGTAAACGCAGCAACTTTTGCGCAAACCAACCAATAAACGCAGATTGCGATTTTTTTTACCAAAAATATGAGGAAGAATATAAATTAGCCAAAACTGATGAAAAAAAAAATTTCTATTTGTGGGAAAAAAAGGACGCAAATTTTGTTTGGGTACAACGTCGCACGACCACGCAATTGTCAGTTAAAGCGACACAGTGCTGAGTCGCAAAAGGTGCTCTGGTCCTAAAGTGTGAAATCCTTCCGGGGCTGAAGTGGTTAAGAATGCATTTTTCATTTAAGGTGTATTTGGTCATCCTGTCATTAAAATTACTGTTTAGGCACTTCCTTTTATAGAGTGACAATGGTTTCCTAACTGTGCTCCTGGGGGTCATCTTGTCACAAGCAGCTGTGCCAATGCACACTATGAAGGCATCAGGAGTGGCCGATCCATTAGGGGCACAGGGGCGCCACCCCCCTAGTTTGCATAAGGGGATGCATGCAGGGCGCCAGACTCATACGTTTGTATGAGTTTTTTTTTTAAGCCACATTATTAGGGCCGGAGGCTCTAATTGGCTTGAAAAAGGTTGGGTTTGGGGTGCAGAGAATTCCCCCCCCCCGAATCCACCCACTTGTAACAATAGGGAATCAATATTCGCTATGGTCTTCCAGCTTCTCCTCCCGGCCAATCAGGACAGGAGGCAGATCGGGTTGGCCAGGAGGAGAAGCCAAGGAGGGGCTGTGTGCAGGTGGGTGAGTGTGGGGGGACCGTGTTGTGGAAGAATGAGTGCGGACCTGGGGGGGTTTGTTTGCCGCCCACCCCCAAAAGTTTAGCACCAGCCGCCACTGGTAGGCATGGCCCACCATACTCACTATCAGGAAACTGGTTCTGAGCAAAGATTTACAGCTGATGTCAGAATAACGGCTTGTGGACTGAAAGTGGCCAAAAGAGGCTAGATGAGATCAGCAGTACTTAAATGTACAAAGTAATACAAAACAGGATTTTCATGAAAAAAATGGCAATTGCTTATGATATACAATGCTTTAGTAATCAAAATGCTGTCCGGTTAGAGTTTAGATCTAAATATTTTCCAGCTGTCAGCAAAATTTTTTATGATCGCATGCAGACAGGTAAGTTTTAGCTGATGCATCTAGGGGTTAAAGTAGTTCTAAGACCATTTTCAAACTGGGTCATTTTTCAGGCGCTGCGGTACTAAAAAATAGCACCTGTACAGTGCCTGAAACCCCCCCCCCCCCCATCCTGCCCAGTGTGAAAGCCGGAGTGCTTTCACACTGGGGCGATGTGCTTGTAGGATGAGAAAAAAAAAGTCCTGCATGCAGCATCTTTGGAATGGTGTGCTGAGCGGTGTATACAGCACTCCTACACCACCCCCTTCATTGTAATCAATGGGCGGCGCTTCCGAGGCGGTGTTCAGCTGCTTCGGAAGAGCTGCCCATTATTTACAATGGAGGAGTGGTGTATACACCGCTCAGCACACCGTCCCAAATATGCTTCTTGCAGGACACAGTGGCGCTTTTAACCCCTTGTTAACCCCTTCTTGGGAGTTAAAAGCGCCCTGCTCCCACCTGCATGGCGGCGCCATAGAGGTAAAGTGTCAATAAAACTAACAACGCTTTACTGTTACCGCCAAGCCCCGCATGCCCCAGTGTGAAAGTAGCCTAAAGGCTGAAGGCTTTTACCTTAAAGTAGAACTATAAGCAAAACTTTTTTTTTCATGTTGGATAGAGTAAGGGAGGGTTACATCTGTCTGTCAGATTTTTTTTTCCACCATCTGTGTCCCATTGCAGAGATTTACCTTAACTTTCTGTCCCACAGCCAAACAGGAAGTGAGAAGAAATCCCTGCAAATCATAGGAATTCCTTGGGGACCCCATGTCACCAAACCTAGTTTCCCCATTGGAAGACTTCTCCTCTTACTTTTCTGCGGACAACCCAAAATGTGGGATTTTATTTTACTTTAACTTTCAATAATAATGGTAAACAGGACGAATAGAGAGGGTGAATCTTCTTAATGGGGGCAATGGACATCAATAAAAACTGACAGGGGTTCTAATCCATCTCCACTCTATCCAAAACTAAAAAAAAAAAAAAAAGTTTTGCCTTTAGTCATATTTTAATATATCCTCTGCATTAAAGAAAAAAAACCTTCTATGTGCAGCTCCAACAGCCCCCTCTTATACATACCTGAGCCCGATCTCGATACTCATACTGATGCTCAGATACAGCAGCGGGAGCTATTGGCTCAAGCACAGGCCTAGAGTGCGGGGGGGCAAGCCGCACTCTATTGGTCAATGTACACACAGAGCGAGGCTCTGGAGCGAGCCCACACAAGTGCCCTTATAGTAAGCAGCAGGGTTGCTAACGTTGAGTAGATTTACAAACAGTTTGTAAAATCATTAATTTTTGCATCTGTTCATGAGTGTCCTTTACGGTCACAAAGAATTGGAAACTGGGAGTAAAGCCATGTTTAGCACTCCAGGTTATGGACAAGAATGAATTGTACAATACCAAGTGTATCCTAGTTAACCCTTGAGGTTATGAACAAGATGTGTGAAACGAGTACCAGAAGGAGAATCCACCAGCTGACAGAGGAAGGGTGTGATGCTGTTCTTGCTTCATGGCCCTTGGCCTGAAAGTGTTAGGTTCCTTTTCACACGTACGGACCGTTTAGGTTCACCTGTCAGTTTTTCAGGTAGACCTGAAAGGACATTCCATGTACTCCTATGGAGCGACGATGTCAGCGGTGACATGTCTGCTGACATCCGATCTGCTCCGATCCGCTAAATACAGACGGATGGAAACCCTATTTTCCATCCGTCTGGCGGATCGGATCGGATGAACACGGACGGATGGTCCGCGTTCATCCAATCCCCCATAGAGGAGAGTGGGGCTCAGACTGGTCCGTTTCTGCACGGAGTGCAGAGACTGACCTGTCATCCGCCAGCTCAGCGGGGGTCAAAACGGGGTCCGCTCGAGTGAAAGGACCCTTAATGCCACCTGAAGTAAGTGCCGTATATAAGTTAATGTGGTTTGAAGTACTCACAAGGTGCCTCTGGGGGGGGGGGGGGGGCAATCTCGTAACATGCAGCACTAGATCGTTGTGATCTTATATGTATAAACCTCACTCACGGGTAAATTAACAAGAAGAACCAATAACTTTAGACCTAATCAGATGCCATTAGACCCTTTTATAAATCTAAAATTAACTTTGTCAAGGCCCATACACGCGATGCAACGGTCGTACAACAACGGTTTTACAACAGCTTGTTGTACAATAATCCAACCGTTAGTACGCACGATTACAACGGCTGACGTTCAACAGTTGTACAACAGAAGTTGGCTGAGCAGACTAGAAAACTTTTGTTATACAACAAGCTGTTGTACGACTGTTGACTCGTGTGTACAGAAGTTGGCCCAACAAAGCTGTACGTGCAAAACACGCATGCTCAGAAGTCCGGAACACCGGAAGTGTCCGTTCGTGTAAACCTACGTTCCTAATTCACAAATCACATTCAACTGAACTTCCTCGTTATACGCTCACAACACATCACCACGTTTGCTTTGTTGTACGATTACTTGACTCATGTCAGCATGCTAAACAAATCCTTCAACAGCCGATTTTGGGCAAGAGTTGAACATGCGGTTGTATGACCGTTGCATCGTGTGTTCGGGGCATAACTGAAATATGGTACTTCTAGACTTTTAACACCGTTTGATGATACTGTCAAATTTCTTCAATCTTGAAATTAAACTGCCTGACATTTTTTAAGGCACTTAATTTGTGCAATGAGTCATTTGGTGCATTTCAAGTCAAGCATGTTAGATTGCATGTCATGTGTTAGGAACATAAGCCATGCTCCCCCATGTTAAAGCAAGTCATTTTTCAATTTTCTATCTACTAAATCTTCTGCCCTTGTTGTTTTACCTTAGGATAGAAACATTTTCTTTTTCTGCCAGTAAATACCTTATACAGCCCTCTTTCTGTTTCTTGTCTGGTCATTAGCCTAGACTTATGACATCATGCACATCTCTCTCTCTCACTCTTGTGAGAGTTTGCCAGGAAGGGGGAATGAGTCTCTGTGTGTCTGTGTAAATCCAGGAAGTGAACAGGCAGCAGCTTCAGCTGCCCACAGTTAAAATGGCTGCAGCCAGACTTAGTGGAGGGAGATTTCTGCAGCACATTTGGCAAGTACAGAATCACAGTATATATAAAATAATATGCAAAGTGGTTGGAGGGAAGCTTCAGAATGGCAAAGATGTGTTTATTACAAATTATGTGAGCAGACTGCAGTTTCTCTTTAAGGTGCACACATACAACAGCCTAACATACTAGCTACTATTTCATTTCAGATTAAACATGTTAATTGCGCTATGTAAAAGAAAAAGTTTCAAAGCAAATATTCAACATCTCACAATGTTTTGTTTACTTTTTAAATGTAACATTAATATAGTTGCAGAAATGTATATAGCGACTCAGAGATCTGCAGTTGTGGTTAAATAATTGGAAAGGAGGATGACATACTCATAATCCTATACATAAACTTTATATCCTCCCACCCTCAGCTATACAGTAGTCATCTATTTTAAAGCTGGGGCGGATGTGCACCGTATCGTCGATTACAACCGTGACAGTAATTACTGGCTAGGAGTGGCTGCAGCTGCAAGGAACCCCCCTCCCTGAGCCTGTTGAACCCTCACAGGGTGACAGTGACATTTTTCTGATGTACTGGCTGGCAGTACTAAGGCAGCTCACAGTAATTATGATGGTGGGGAGTCTGTAAAGCAGATAGCCAATAGCTCCTGCAGTTTTATATCCACAAACGTCAGGCCGATCAGCACAATACATTTACAGTGTTATTCAGCAGAGCATGAAACTCTCCTTTCCATGGCATTTTGCAACTTTCCCTGTTAAGTAAAATGCCTCGGTCACACGGCTCAATATTGGTGATGAACAGATTGTTGTGCGACTTGAATGTTCATGGATAAAAAGGGCAAATGCATTACATAAGGTTTTGAGAAACTATTTTAGGCGGTAGCTGAGGAATTTAAGGACAAGCAGCAGGTTGTGAAAAAGGAAATGAGGGAAAGTTGCGTGGGTTAACCTGCAGCCTGTGCTTTCTACATGCACTGCAACAGTCACACGCAGAGTCTTATGTTCGTGCATATGCATGTACTGTATATATTTATGTATCAAACTTGCGCTAGCAAGAACATTTTTTTTTGTCTATAGCAATCGATCAGCTGCCGGTCTGGCAGTGCAGAATTGAAAGAGAAACAAGGCCTGTGAACAAAGCGTAGTACCCATAGCAACAGAATCCATCTTGTGCTGGAATTTTGATGGCTGCTAAGGTCTGTTACAGCCATAATGTAAAAAAACTACTTTAACATGTTTGATACACCATTTTAAGGGCTTGTGGTGTGGAGAAGGCTAACTGGGTGGCAGAAATTTAAAGAGACCTGGCAAAATAACATATTTTGGCACTTTTTTGGTTGTAAATAGTGAATAATGAACAGTACAGAAATATGGTAATAATTAGAGTTGAGCGAACCCGAACTGTAAAGTTCGGGTCCGTACCGAACTTTGGGGTGTCCGTGACCCGCACCCGAACCTGGACATTTGAAAAAAAGTTTGGGTCCGGGGTTCGGGTATTTGATCACGCATGTTGAATAGCTGCAGGGCAGCCAATCAACAAGCGTTTCACTGGTTTGCCCTTAGAAGCCATCACAGCCATGCCAACTAATGGCATGGCTGTGATTGGCCAGTGCATCATGTGATGCCTCTTTATAAGCTGGAGTCACTTAGTGCTGCATGTCACATGCTCTCTGACTAGTGTAGGGAGAGGATGCTGCCGGCGCTGTGAGGGACAGATTGCAGATATAATAACATCTCATCCTGCATTATAGAACAATCTGATTGTGGACTAGGTAGAGATTACTACTACTACTGCTTTTAGGGACAGATTGCAGATCTAATAACATCTCATCCTGCATTACAGAACGATCTGACTGGACTAGGTAGAGTCTACTGCTTAGAGGGACAGATTATTGTTCTAAAATCATTGCCTACTCCTATAGGGTCAGGTTCCTGCTGTTGCTGTAAGGGACAGATTATTGTCCAAAAATCATCGTCTACTCCTATAGGGTCAGGTCCCTGCTGTTGCTGTAAGGGACAGATTATTGTTCTAAAATCATTTTACTTCCTTTTGCAGCCCTCTTGCCCTTTCCAGGACTTTTTTACAGTCATTTTTGTGCCGGAAAGTTCGGGTCCCCATTGACTTCAATGGGGTTCGGGGTAAAGTTCAGGTGAAGTTCGGTACCGAACCCAAACTTTTTCGCAAAGTTTGGCCTAACCCACCGAACCCGAACATCCAGGTGTTCGCTCAACTCTAGTAATAATCTAAAGTATCTGCATGTACAATTTGAGACTTTTCAGTTCTGTAACAATGCAGTACAAATGTAACACCCTCTAGTGGGCTACAAGTGTCATAATAGGTAAGCCATACTCTGACTCAGGGTTAAGTCTGAGTCTATGTCCGGGTAAGGGTTTACTGGAGTTCAGGGCTGGATGATTCATGCAGGCAGCTCTCTGGTGCCTACCCCTGGTTCTGGAAAGTTGGATAACATTCTGGAAGCTGGAGTGTTGTTCTGCATATTTAGGGGAGCTTAGCCAATCCCCAGGCAGTGGGCCTAGCAGGAGACTAAGTGAGCCCTTAAATATGAATGAGTCATACCAGCAGAGGAGTCGGGTGGAAGATGGAAATGGAGTGCTGAGGTGGCCCATGAGGCAAACCCCCTAGTCTAGGGGGGTGCACTGCCTCAGGCCATGGCTCAAGTGCTGGCCTGGAAAAATCCTGGAGAAGCTTGGAAGCAGTCTTTCCGGAGAGGCAGCGGAAGCAAGGAGAACAGTGTGAGTACTACAGCATGCTGCAGGGACTTACAAGGGGAGAGACTACCACATGTAGCAGGTCTCTCTGGAAGATTGCGGTGTGCTTAAATCTTTCCTAGCCTTGCCCTGGGAGATCTCCAAAGTAGTCAGTCGGATAGACTGGTGAAAAGAGTCAGTCGGGTAGACTGATGAAGAGAGTCAGTCGGATAGACTGGTGAAGAGTCAGTCAGGTAGACTGGTGGAGAAGCAGCAAGGTGGGCTGGTGGAGAAGCAGCCAGGTGGGCTAGCATTTTCCACAGCTGATAAAGCTGGGACCAGTTTCTACAAGGAAGTTGGAGGTACTCCAGGATGCAGTTCACAACACATTGTGCTACTTTCTAGAGGATTCAAGGAGAAGGATAGACAGCACTCCACAGATGAATTCAGCAGCTTGTAAATTTATTGATCATACAGCCATGTACAGGATAAGGTGGTACCACCTTATCCTGTACATGGCTGTATGATCAATAAATTTACAAGCTGCTGAATTCATCTGTGGAGTGCCGCCTATCCTTCTCCTTGAATCTTCATGTTGCACGGTGGCGAGCCGAGGCGTGCACCCACGTGGGTCTGACTGTCGGCCTGAGCGGTGTGTCCTAATTCATTTGGACTACTTTCTAGAGGGACAGAGAGTTTATTGCCTGTAAGGGGCTGTTGGTTTTCTAACAGAGACTGGTAGCTACCAGAAGAGGAATTGTGGTGGAGTGTCCCTTTATCAACAGTCAGGTGCAGGTCCCTTTAATTCAAACTCCCACAATCCTCTGGGCTCCCAGCATCCCCTGAGCTCTTTGACACTCCCAGGGGATATAAATTCCAGCTCCTCCCTGCTTCCTGTGCTCAGAGAAACCCTGCCTGATGGGACAGCAGTGATTGGGCAAGTGAGCTGTTCCCAGGTCCTGGGTTCTCCTCCGTTAAGTCTGGTGGCCACCAGCAGTGAGCGCAAGAGCACGCAGCATCTATCCATGCCCCAGTCACTGGAGAGGACTTTGCTACAGTACATGTGGAGAGGCTGTCCATGCATTGGGGTGGCCCTATCTACATCCACCAGAACCTCCTGACCGAAGACAGCAACAGCAATGCCAATGTGAAGCCTATGCCAGCCATCGAGGTATCCAGTCATGAACTTTCCAGAACCCTCTTCCATAAGGTGGATATGTGAGACATCTTAATTTTTCTCTGTTTGAAGCTGAACTTAACTCAGCAACTCTACTGCCATCTAGTGGCTGTTTGTAGATTTGTTTTCATTTATATTTGTTCGTGTTTTTCCCCTATGCAATGTTATGTTGATCCTCATTGTTTAGAAAAGTAGAAATTGCATATCACCACTGGTCTGATCATTTGGCTGATACCATTAAATCTTCTGCCCTTGTTGTTTTAACTTTGGATAGCAAAACTTTTTTTTTCTGCCAGTAAATTCCTTACACAACCTACTTCCTGTTTCTTGTCTGGTCATTAGCTTAGGCTTATGACATCATGCACATCTCTCTCTCACTCTTGTGAGAGTTTGCCAGGAAGGGAGGGAGGATGAGTCATAAGAGGGCCAATGAGAGCTGCAGACCTGGAAGTGTGCTTCTGTGTGTCTGTGTAAATCCATGAAGTGAACAGGCAGCAGCTTCAGCTGCCCACAGTTAAAAGGGATGTAGCCAGACTTACTGGAGGGAGATTTCTGCAGCATATTTGGTAAGTACAGAATCACAGTATATATAAAATGATATGCAAAGTGGTTGGAGGGAAGCTTCAGAATGGCAAAGATGTTTTTATTACAAATTATGTGAGCAGATTGCAGTTCTATTTTTTTTTTAACAGAAACATTTTTATTTATGTTCAAGAAAGAACAGGTAACAATACACATGAATAAGGCACATTGATCACCTCCATCTAGTTACAATATTCATAATACATGTAAGCAAGGTTGCATTGAAAACAGAGAACAGATTCAGCAGCAAATATTCAGTATCAATATGAGATCTGAAAAGATTTTTGTAGCTCATTAATCTGCAATTGGGAAGCCAGGGGAGCTGAGTGGGGATGGGGGGAGCAGGAAGAGCACTGCTCAGCATGTAATCTCATTCGCACTAGTAGCAAACCCCTAGAGGAGGACTACAACTGTAGTGCTCTGTCTTCTACCCATGAGGACCAGATTTTTTAAAAAAATTGGGGCAGTTCCTGCACATATACTTAAGCTTATATATAGGTAGGACCGAATCAACCATCAATTTCCACTGTAGGAGGCTCAGCCTGCTTCCATTTGGTTAAAATGGCTTTTCTAGAATAAAATGCTGCATAAAAGACAAACAGTTGCTTATGTTTATGGAGGGTTACTGTATCACACATTCCCAACAGGAGGATCCAAGTCAATGTTCAGGTCTCCCACGAGTTCAAATGTACAACCACCACTTTCCAGAATTCCCGGATTTTAGGGCACGACCACACTACATGTATGAATGTACCAGGCTCAGGCAAACATTTAAGGCATCTATCTGACCTGTCCGCATATATTCTAGAGAGTCTAATGGGAGTATAATAGGCCCTATGTAGGAGCTTTAATTGGATGTATCTGTCTCTGGCGGAGATCATCAAAGGGATATACTGTTGTTTTCCCTCATCCCAGTCTTCATCCACCAATGAGGACAAATCAGTTTGCCAGGTATGGAATAGATGGGCCCCTCTACCTGTGGCTGCACACGAGATCCTGCGATATAGAGATGATAAAATCCTATCTACATGTCTGGACAAAAGGAAGCTTTCCACCGAGTGGGGCTGCAGTGTTATGCCCCAGGGGAACTCAGACTGTATGGCATGACGAAGTTGCAGATAGTGAAAGAACATCCATGAGGGGAGGTGAAATGTCTTTCGTAGAGCATTAAAGGTAAGTAGGCTACCTGAAGGCAAAATCTGTTTTATTATCCGGATATTATATCGGGCCCACACTTGGGGGCCCAGCATGGTAAGAAGATGAATCAGGTGGGGGTTGCCACATAAGGGGGTGTGTGGTGAGATCTTTGCATCTGACTCTATCACTTTGGTTACCTGTTCCCATATCTTAACCATGGTGACCATGGGGACTGTCATAGCAGTGTCTGCTTTTGGTCCTCTGAACACTAGGTTGCTCAGGGCCGCATAGAAGTCCAAGATAGTCACCTCCAAGGTAACTGTAGGATTATTCATTGTTTGCTCAAACCATCACCTCACTGTCACAAGGATTGCTGCCCAGTAATATTGTTTAAAGCAAGGTAGTGCCAGGCCCCCTTGCGAAAGTGGCAGTTGATGTATAGATTTGGCAATTCTGGGAGTAGAGCCCACCCATAGAAAGTTAGTGATAATGCTATCAAGTTTAGTAAAGAAAGAGTTGGGAATAGGTATTGGCGTGTTCCTAAACACATAAAGGAATTTGGGAAGAAAGGTCATTTTTAACAGATTGATTTTGCCTACTAGGGAGAGTGGTAAGAACTTCCACGCCTGACATTTATGGGATAGTTGTTTTAATACTGGGTGTACATTATCCTCTAGATATTTGCGTAGATCTCCTTGAATATCAATCCCTAAATATGTAAACCTGCATACGCAGGCCAATGGAGACTGACTGGGAGGGGGCAGAGTGTGCGGGGAAAGAGGGAAGAGAAGTGATTTATTCCAATTAATTTTTATGCCTGAAAATCCACCAAAGCGATCAATTATGTCCAGCACAGCCATTAGGGCTTCCGAGGCATCAGGTAAATAGAGTAGTGCATCATCCGCGTATAAGGAGATTTTCTCTGTTAGGGGACCTATTGAAAGACCACTGTTATCGGGGAATGAGCGACTGAGTATCGCCAGTGGCTCTCTTGCTTATGCAAAAAATCCTGGTGACAGGGGGCATCCTTGTCTGGTACCTCTCTGAAGACAGAACTGCTCTGATAGAGTACCATTTGTATGGACTCTGGCCTTCGGTTCTCTATATATCAGTTGAATCCAGGACACATTTAGGTCCAAATCCAAATTTCCGGAGGACCTGCCACAGGTATTCTCACTCCATGGAGTCAAAGGCCTTCTCCACATCCAGGGAGGCCACCACTCCAGTCTAACTAGTATTTTGGGCATGGGCAATATTAGTGCAGAGTCGGACTGATCACCATGGACCAACGACAGGATCACCAAGTTAAGGCGACTACCCAAAACCTTGGTTAGGATCTTGGCATCCACGTTAAGTAGTGATATAGGTCTAAAAGAGGAACACAGTTCGGGATCCCTGCCAGGCTTGGTCGCCACCATAATAATAGTGTCCGACATGTATGGGGAGTAAGGAGTCATCATCCAGTGCCCTCTGGAGTACTCCGTGGAGATGGGAAGCCACTACCTCTATGTTAGCTTTATAAAATTTGGTGGGCAGGCCTCAGGTCTTACCAGTTTGAAGTGAGGCTATAGCAGTCTGCACTTCTTTCAACATAATCAGGGCATCTAGCCTCTGACATGCTGACGTGGACAACTCAGGGAAATCTATTGTATCTAGAAACTCTGTCAAGTCATCTAGGGTGTAAGCAGCCCTTGAGGTATACAGGTTTTGATAAAACATTGCAACCAGGGTATTTATCTGGTCTGGGTCAGTCAGCAGGGAGCATGTCTCATCTTTAATCCTGGTAACATGAAACGTGTTGGAGCGCTCTGACACTAACCAGGCCAGCAGCCTGTCCTCTCCCCCTGCTCAAACACCCTTTGGGACTGGGATAGCAAGATCTTACGGCAGGTTGTGACCCGCAACAATGCAATTTCTCTATGTAAGGATTGCAGGGCATCATAAATCTTCTGATCCCTAGATTCCACATATTGTGCGTCCAAGGCCCGTTGTTTATTCTCTGTTGCTATCAGCGACAAGGAGGCCTCTTCCCTAGCCATTCAAATGACCACCTGATTCTGGCCTTGGGTATATGCCTTAAACGTATCCCAAACTAGGGGTCTAGATGCCGTGTCCTGATTATGTGCCCAAAAGTCACCCAGTTCAGTCAGCATCACCCTTTCATCATATATCCAGAAACGGGAGAGTCGCCAGAGACAGAGGACAGGAGCTGAGTCCATTCTGAGCGTCAGCTTAAGGGGGGCGTGGCCTGATATACCAGGGGGCAATATGGATACATCCTGGACCCTGGAGAGCAGTGGGTTGCTAACATACATTATAGCTATTCGAGAGAGGGTAGAATAGGTGGTAGAGTGGCAGGTATATTGTTTCTCACCTGGGTGCTTCCACTGCCATGCGTCAACCAAGCCGAACATGTCAGCCCAACGGGACAGGGTGAAATCAACCGAGCATCAGGGGAAAATTTATCCAACACCGGGTGTGGAGGCATGTTAAAATCACCCACCAAAAGAATGTTGTTGGTGGCATATGAAGCCAGAGTTGGAGCAAGTTTGTGGAGAAGTGCCATGTTGGCCGGGGGAGGGATGTAAATACCAGCCATCACTGGTTGAACTCCATCACACAGAGCATGGACGCCCATCGGGATCTAGGTGGAGATCAAGGAGCTCAAACCGCAGGGATTTATGGACCAGAAGGCTGACCCCTCTGGAATATGAGGAGTAATTGGTGTGATAATACGACCCCATCCATGGCTTCTTAAGGGCCAACACCCTGCTCCCTGTAAGGTGGGTTTCCTGTAGCAGACATATATGTGGGTGATATCTTTGCAGGTAGATACTAGGGATTGTTTAACATTACAATTCAACCCTCTAACGTTCCAAGAGATTATTGTTATGGGGGCCATCATTTCTGATTTAAGAGCAATAGTAGTCTCCAGATCTCCACCCATCTCCTTCCATCAACCCCTAGGCTAAAACAGTAGTCTAGTGATACGTGTAGCATACCGTTCTCATTATACCTCATAATCATAGGAATCCAGTGTGCCTTAAAAACTAAAAGTACATAGAAATTTCTAAAACATATAAGCTGTCCCTCCCGTACCATCCCCGCACCTCCCCCCAAACCTGAGTGTGCTTTAGACCCAAAAACATGCATGGCAGCTGCCAATGGGGACATTGATCCGATGAAACACCAGACATTTGTCCGTTGAATAAGTCTGTCTGTGTCAAGAACAAGAGAAATAAGAAGTCTGGATTAATGGACCCTGCAGAACTATAGAGCACACAGACTGTGCTGGGGGGTACAAGCTTAAAAACGTTTGTTGCAAACCAATAAGTGCTAACCGTTATCCGAGTGGCTGATTCCTTCCCTAGTAAAGCATGTGGTGACTTTTTCATGTTCCTGTGTCTCTATAATAGGGTGATAGCTTATACAGGGGTCAATCCCTCATGTCATACAACCCGGCTGTTCCTATCAGAGGGAGGAATGCTATGCAGTAAACCCCCCCAGCAAAGTGCATAGTTGAAAGTACTCACTGTGCAGGGGCCACATCAGTTACGCCTATAGTGGGGC
Organism: Glandirana rugosa; assembly: GCA_018402905.1. Taxonomy (NCBI): domain Eukaryota; kingdom Metazoa; phylum Chordata; class Amphibia; order Anura; family Ranidae; genus Glandirana; species Glandirana rugosa. The sequence goes on from BLSH010060895.1 coordinate 485,954, forward strand.
CCAATGTACCTCACAGGATCCAGGGATATGGAAGCAGGTGTATGGTAACAGGTCACCCCATAAGAGTACACTTTTTCCAAGATTAGGTGGGGGAAAAAAGCCAGAATGGAAGGACTCAGATATTACAACTGTAAAGAAGCAGAATAAGGTTAACAGTAAAGGTGCAATCACTCTCTAGGTAGGGTCTCCATCCACTGAGAAGCTTCTTCCGGGGAAGTAAAGAAGCGAACCGACTCGCCATCTTGAACTGTCAGGCGATCTAGAAAGAGCATATTATATTTAATATTCCGGTTGAGCTTGACTTGATCAAATGAGCTGCGAAGCCTCTGGGTGTCTACTGAATAGTTTGGAAAAATCATGATCTTCGTTGCTTCATGCCTGAGGGTATCCATCTTCCTGGCCTCTCTCAGAACTGCATCCCAGTCCTTGAAATTGAAGAGTCTTAGGATAAAAGTATCCTTGGTAGGGGTTGGTAGGCGGTATCCTGTGAGCCCGTTCGACTGCAAAGAAAGTGGAGAACTGGGTCTGAGGGAGTAGGCGTTATGTGAAAGTCGTTGGATCAGGGTTTTCAGCACCCTCCGGGAGACCAACAATCCGGAGATTGTTTCTCCGATTTTGGTTTTCCGCGTCCTTGGCCCCTGACTCCAGCGCTTTCATCTTTGTCATCAGGGTGCGGAGCGTAGATAAGTGATCATGGAGGACATCTTCTGAATCTCCAACCTGGCGCTTCTCCTCTGTCAGGCGAGAATGGACCTTGTCCATGTCCTTATGAATTAGACCAAACTCCAGCTGCATGGAGTCGATCTTGTTTGTCAAGGTGGTTTTGCAGTCTGTGATTGCCAGCATGAGAGCCGCAAAGTTATCTTGTTCCAGCACCTCCAGCTCCCCCTCCTCTGTCTGAGTCGCCATGCTGGTAGGTTTGCTAAGCTTGAGGGTTTAGCGGGAAAGGTCACGCCTTACTTTCCTCATTCCAGTCACTCGGGGGACTGTGAGCCATGAAGCCGGATAAAAGTGAGCTTTCTGCCGAGAAGCAGGCAAAAAGCAGCAGACTATAGCGGAGCTCCTTTACTGAGCTGTTACTCCGGTGGCCATCTTGGACACGCTCCCTGAAGTTCCTCTTTAACTAGGTTCCCTTTGACTGGCAGAAAGTCACCTCACAAAAGGGTGTTGTATTGGTATACAAGGATGTGCTAATCCAAATGCAGGCTGGGCAACAGGGGCCTTCACCTAAACTCACAGAAGTCTCCAGGGGTAATTCGAACAGTCTTTATTCTGTCCCTGTTCCTCAGAAACCTTTTCCTGCAACAACTATCAGGGGCTATAGACAGCCTCACTGTGTCTAAGATGACTGTCCAAATCTCAGGAGAGCTCTGTGTCCAGAATCCATGGCAGAGGACACACTGGTGCTATGCCTGACCCCCCCACTAGGTAGAACAAAAGGAAATAACTTCCCTGGCAAAATAATTCCATTTGAGGAACCAAAAACAGATTGGGGAATATAGTGGTGAAATTGAGAGCTGTACACCTGAGTGCATTACTATTGGCTATAAGTTTATTTAATTGGAGCTCATGGGATGCAGATGTGTTCTCTTGCTTATCTATTATACCCAAGCCCTCCAAAATGACCACCCTATAAGGTACAGAATACTTATTTTCTGGGCTTCTTTTTGCCTTTTTGATTTCAAGCCTAGGTTTAGTCATAATGTAAATCAGCACAGTTAATGTGACTTACTTATAATCTGGTGTGTCTCTTGTGCTGCTGGCTCCAGCAGTCATTGAAATATTCCTCCATCAATTGCCCCCTATCCCAACCACCATAATCTTGCAGAGTTTTGGACAGCCTGACTATGCTGTACTAAAGCTTCTATGAATAAAACAGGGTCTATGAATAGTGGAGGCGGATTGCTATTCCAGGGAAAGTCAATGGGCCAGGTAAAATATCCCATAAAATTCTGGGCTGTAACTGTGTCTGGTTAGTTAAAATGGACATGCAAGTTTATAAAAATATGTTACAAAAGTGTTTTAAGGCAGATTACTGACTGCCTGGGTATAAGGATATGCAGTGTATAAAGGTGTATGCTTCTCCATTGAGCATATGCGTACAAGCCAATATTAACCAATGTGTTTCGACCATCTAGTTCTTTATCATTTATTATTAACCAGACGTCCTGGTCTGCAAGAAAGAAATCAGTAATTTAGCAGTGTGATTAATTCCTATGTTTAGAGCCCTGCACTGGGTTTCTCAACAAGCACTAAGTCTATGACCTATGAAATGATGGAACTGCCTTTAGTACTGACATCCTACATGTACCTAGCTAGGTACAGCAAATGTGGTCAGCAGTAGGGTTTTCATCTGCAACAGATCTATATACAACCTAACAAATGCTCATTACATAAACACCATATTAGTCAGTGACTTTATGCCATGTTCTCATTTATTAAAGTGAATATAGATTTGTTGTGAGCCATATATCACCGCCACATGTCATTTTTACCTCTGTAAATATTGAATGGTTTGCTAAATCTATTGTTAGAATGCATTCTCCATATATTGTTCTTGTGGTGATATACAAAATTCAGCGTTGCGCATTCGCATTAATTCAACTGTAAATCTAATCTTGAGCACCTGAGCTATTACAAGGTTTTAATCTTACAATAAGATGAGGCCAGCACAGCTCAGCATGAGAGAAGCTTCTCTCCACTTATGCAATGTAATTCCATTTCAGGTAGCACGGGTAATAATTGGCTTTTTTTTTTTTTTTAAATATCCCAGTTCATAAATATTCATCTGATCTCTTGGGTCTTGAAATCCTTTTATTGTTTTAACAAGAATGACACTCGGTGGGGTGCATTAAGAGTGTATAATTTGTTATTTAATATATTTCATAATATATATAATGAAGGATAATCGGATAGTATATTGATAGGCTCTTGGGAAGGCAGCATGAGAGATAGATGACCTGTTTACTGTCTCTAGAGATAAGCTAATATATTTGCTGGAAATGAAGCAGCACCGAATGGGGAAAAGGATTTATATTTGAGCAAGAAGCTAAAAAAAGGATACATTTAAAAGTCAGGTTATAGCGTTCCTACTTAGAATAGGTCTAATAATTTAAAGTTCCATTTTATAACTTTTTTGCATTCATGTTACATGATGATAGCACTACAAAAAATATAATTGTATGCTATATCCACCCTATTACAATTTTGACTTTAGAAGTGTTATTTATTTCAGGTTATGGTTGTGGTTTTTAATTGCAGATAGGTAAAACTTGAAGTGTACAAGTAGATGTCAAATTAAAGCAGTACTACGCTGCATCTGAGCACCACAAACCAAAAATGCTATTTTATATATTTATTTTTTATAATTAACAATTTTAATAATGTTTTTTTTCCATAAATACAGCTCTTTGTGATGGACATTTTAAACACAAAAAGCTGCTCAGAAACACACGACAGAAATACAAGGAGAGTGGTGGAAATATAGCAAGGTAGGATGGCAAATAATATGTATATGGACAGCAGAAAAATCTGTGTACTGCAATGTAATAATTGTGACAATAAGTACATATGTAGGCGAGATAACAAAATTAACTCACAACTTCAGGAGATGGCCAGTAGATACATGAAAAACATCATCTTCCCAAGCACATAGTAACATTGCAGCCTGAGGTACCTTGAGTGTTGGTCACAAAGCAGACAAAACAAAACCAAAGAGAACTAGAAATAAGAAAGACTAGATAATATAAAATATGGGAAAATGTTCTGGTCAATAAATTATTCAGCAACCAAGACACCAACTGAACAGTGAAAGGATGCAAAGGGCAAGGAATTTTACGTCTTCCAAGTGGTGCCACGGCTACCACACTGTTTTATGTTTATCTAAGGTGTTGTGTGTGCAGGTTATTAGGGTCTCTATGAGTTCCACATCTTTAATTCTAGTTTAGAGTTGTACT
>BLSH010060895.1:561248-583850 GCA_018402905.1 Glandirana rugosa
TGACACACACTTTTCATATTTAATCACCCTCTTCGGTATAGTGACAAGATGTTAGTAGAAGTTTGACACACACTTGCTCTATCCCCCTGCAATAGGCTTTTCCCATACACTTTGAAGATGATTTTAGAACACTGCTATGGCTTCTCCCGCTAATTTATACTTTTCACACACAGTTTGAAGATGAGTGTAGAACAGTGATATGGCTTCTCCCGGCTAATTTATAGTTTTCACACACAGTTTGAAGATGATTGTAGAACAGTGATATGGCTTCTCCCACTAATTTATACTTTTCACACACAGTTTGAAGATGATTTTAGAACACTGCTATGGCTTCTTCCGCTAATTTATACTTTTCGCACACAGTTTGAAGATGATTGTAGAACAGTGATATGGCTTCTCCCGGCTAATTTATAGTTTTCACACACAGTTTGAAGATGATTGTAGAACAGTGATATGGCTTCTCCCGCTAAATTTAGACTTTTCACACTCAATTTGAAGATGATTTTAGAACACTAATATGGCCTCTCCCGCTAATTTAGACTTTTCTCACACAGTTTGAAGATGGTCCACATCCACCTCCATTTTTGATTTTTTTATGTGATTTTAGTTTAAAAATGCTTTTAAGTTATTTCCCTGTCCCCATTTCTTTGTAGGGCACTTGTCCGACCCTTACCCCCATTTTCCTTCCTTTTGCAGACCTCTAGGACTTTCCAGGACTTTGTTACAGCAATTTTCAAAACTTTTATTAAATTACCAGAACCCCGGACCCGAACCTGGACTTTTTTTGAAAAGTCCGGGTTCGGGTCCGGGTCCCGGACACCCAAAAGTTCGGTACGGACCCGAACTTTAAAGTTCGGGTTCGCTCAACTCTAAACATGAGGAGTGCCTTTCCAGAGCAAACTTGTTCAAAAAATCAAATCAGTGGCTTACATATTATATGCTTTCAGATTCTGTTGTTCCCAGGTTACCATTTTCAGGTCTCTTCCAGTAACTTTTCACTATTTGGACCATTTCTGGTAAAGCAACAGAGCACTTAGTTGTTTCTTGCTACTTTTTCCATTACTCATCCTCTTTAGTTGTAGCCACATATCTTTGAGCTCCACACCCCACTCACTGCCACCACATACTGATTTATTTAATTTCTTGCCACATGCATTAAGGTAGCCCAAATATTTTAATAGCCTGCCAATGCATAAGAACAGACAAAAAACATACATGCAGCATTTTTTCCCAACGCAGCACCTTACAAATCAGAGTACGTTACTTGCAGTGTGGTGTGATGAAATGGATGTGTATGTGAGTTGCATTACCTTAGTGATAAGGTGCCAATAAATACTTGACATGTTGTTGCCTATGCAGGATCATTTGATCTCTAAACTCCTTTATATTTCTTTACTCATGGACATGACATAATGGTATTTCAAATGCAAAAAATAAATCTCTTAGAATGTAGGTACATAAAACAGTTATACTGCATATTGAGGCAGAACATATTTGTTTGCTAATGTTTATAATAAAAGCTTTTTTCCTTTGCTGCAGGCAACCTTGATAGTATAATGGTCCATATAACAGGGTACAATAGAATGGCAATACGCCTCTTGTCATGAGGCTTTCAGCACCAAATGAATGGTTGTAAAAAAATCACCAAACACTAACACTTACAGTAAGTGTATGTGCAGACAAAACATTTTCTTAGTTTTGTGTAGAAAACTCCTAGCTAAGCTGCTAGGTTTTGAGTCTTTGACTCTCCTGTAATCAGCAGAGCAGCGTGTGATCGCTTTAGGCTGCTCTGGGATATATCCAGAACATGGTGGGTGGGACAGTGAAATTAATAGCCTGAATATTTATGCAGCTCCAGCCAATCCCTGGGGAGGTGTGCCCAGATGTTGGTTGGAGAGTGCAAAAATAGGCTACTAGATAGAATCGGTGATGGGTATATAGTTACATAGTTAGTTTGAAAAAAAGTCCATCTAGTTCAACCTATAAAAGGGAAAAGGAAAAAAAAGATATATACTATATATCATACAATGTCATATACACAATCCTATACCCACAGTTGATCCAGGGGAAGGCAAAAAACCCTTCCTCTGTAGGGATAAGCCAGAGTGTCCTGGGTTCAGTTTCAAGCAGTTTTCGGTGAATTTTAAAGAACATTGGATCCTGAACCTGAACTCTATTGGAATTAATGGGAGCTGAATCTGTCAAATCAGAAATTCTTGTTTTCTAGGCTAATAGGCAAAGGGTTGGGAATGGTGCCGGGGGAAAAGGGGGGGCACTACTCTGGGGAACGTATACCAGTGCATTTTTTTCTAAATTTCCATTAGGCTGGGGGCAGTAGTGTTATTTTGTTTAAAGCACTGATATCAGGAAGGATAAATAAAAGATTGCCAACAATTGCAATTTCCCATCTGGCTTCTAATTTAAAAAATGGCACACAAACCCCTCAAAATGCATAGCTGTCTGCTATATATATTTAGGGGAGGCTTTTGGAGGGGTCTGTGTGCCTTTTTTTGGCTGGCAATTTAAACTGTATTCTGTTTTGTAAATGTTACTTTTGTTGTAACTAGACATGTGCAATTTGTTTTGTTCCTAATTTGTTTTTCGTCAAAATTTGCAATATTCATTAATTTGGAAACATCCGAATAACGAAAATCTGTTTCACAATTTTTTCCGAAAACAAATTTTTGAAAAGAATGAAAATCGGAAAAAAATTAAATCTGAAATTCGAAAATCTGAATGAACGAAAATCCAAAATTAGGAAATCCGAAAATTTGAAAAACCGAAAATCTGAAAATAAGAGCGAAAATCCAAAAATTTGAAAGAAAGAAAATACTAAAATTCAAAAAGAAAGAAAATATGAAAATAAGAATGAAAATCCAAAAATTTGAAAGAAAGAAAATCCGAAAATTCAAAAAGAAAGAAAATACGAAAATAAGAACGAAAATCCCAAAATTTGAAAGAACGAAAATCCAAGAATTCAAAAGAAAGAAAATACGAAAATACAAAAGAACGAATATCTGAAAGTAAGAACAAAAATCTGAAAATTCAAAAGAACGAAAATCCGAAAATAAGAACAGAAATTCGAAATTTCGAAAATCCTAAAGAACAAAAAGCATTCAGATAATTTCTATTGTAATTATAATAATTTAATTTGAAAGGAAATTCCAATACCTACCTATAATTTAGTAGTTTATAACCATTATTATAGTTTTTTATAATTATTATTATTATCATTAATAATAATAATAATAAAAACTGGGGCGTGGCCTGGACACGGAGGAAGATGGCAGCTTAACTCTCCAGCTCCGCTGCACCGTGCTCCCTCACAGGCTGAAAATAGAGCACCAGGGCTCCAGAGATGGGCAAAGCACAAGGGGAATACTCCCCACCACGCTCTCGATCTCCCAGAGCACATTCGGCAGAGACTGATACCTCCATAGCGGAGATATTCTGTACTAAAGCCAGGGAGAGGAAGCCGGAAACTCAGGCCGCAGGGGAGCCAGCGCGGCACGTGAGCCACAGCCCAGAGCGAAGAGGGACTCCAGGCTCTTCCCAAAGAACACACCGCTCCGAGGACCCCGCATACCAAACGGTCAGTATCACAGACCTACATGCAATTGCGAGAGACATTAAAGCGACTTTCACTGCAGCAATAGCCGACCTTAGGAGCGACTTCCTCAACATGATTAACAGGATAGAGGACATTGAAGATACTGCTGCGCGCCATGATAATGACATACATATTGCAAAGCAATCCCTAGACTCACATACCCTCCATCTTAGAGACATGCGACGCCACTTAGAAGACCTTGAGAATCGCAGTCGCAGGCACAATGTCAGAATTAGAAATCTGCCTGAAACATTTGATAATGAACAATTATTGCCATCTGTTTTGACCATATTCAATGATCTTTTGGGCAGACCCCTAGAAACCCCTGTGGATATGGAGAGGTTCCACAGAGCACTTAAACCCAGGGGCAGAGATAACGAACCTCCTAGAGACATAATCTGCAATATTGTAAATTTTCAACTAAAAGAAGAAATTCTACGCAATGCCAGACTCAGGAATCGTATACTATTTCAAGGCCACGAAATTAAGCTATTCCAAGATCTTTCTCAGATAACTCTGCAACAACGCAGAGACATACGCCCCCTGCTGGATCTCCTGAGAGAAAGAAACATAGCTTATAGATGGAAATTCCCCTTCTGCCTCTCAGCAGGACCCCCTAATCGCCCCGCTCTCCTGAAAGTACCTGAGGACTTACCGACCTTCTGTGATAAGCTTAACATCCCCCACATTTCACTACCGAACTGGTACTCTGACCTCCGCCCTTCCCACCAAGATCTAACTAATGTGGAACCTATGGAACTACATCAGCTTGACGGAGCTTTTCTCCATAGGAGACGACAGCTTTTGGCCAGAGTCTCCCCCCCTCCAGTGAACAGCCTCCCTTCCAGAGAAGGAAGCATTACATCCTCCCCTGCTCACCGCAAACCCAGGAAGGACTAGATCTGCGCACCTCAGCCCTAAAAACACAGACACCAGCATTGATCACACTGGTTCTTCATTTACCTGTTTGATGCAACCCCCTCACTGACACAGGGCGAGAAACTTTCTGATATTCTATCTCCTTTGGCGGTCACAACAACAGACCTGTCTTGATTCCCATATGCCACCTAACCTTAAATCCTCACAAACGTTTTTTTCTCTGCCTCTTTCCACTATGAAGGATGACTATCAACCATAATTTGCTAAAAGCCGTGTGTTTATGCTCTCTCTAATTGTCCATTGGTGATGCAAACAAGTGATATACTCACACTTTTTCGTTAACCTACACTATTATAACTGTCCCTAGCCATGCGAGTGCACTCCTTTTATAAAATCTTGATTCCCCATTGAACCTGCCTCTTCTAACAAAGTTACATACAATTTTGCTCAGATTAAGGTATAAACCCTTTTCTGCCTCCACATTGCACTGTATCTGCCTGCAATAAGAGGACTTCGCTCGCATGGTCAGAACCGGGGCAATTACGGTTCATAAGTTACACTCTAGGTTCGGCCCATTCTTCTCCATATGAGTATCCCCCTGATTCCCTTCTCCAGATACAAATGTGAAAGACATGGTCATAAGACAATCTACCGGACATGTTAAGCACATCTCTCCTCTCTCACTTGGCAACTAAGGTTGGACCACTGGGTGACACGTACCTATACTTTTTGAGCAACACTGCTAATATTGCAACTGCAATTAATAACTTGCTCCCCTATCCTTGTACCAAACAGGTCCAATACTGATTGTTATATACTAACTGTTGTTTACAATGGTCATCTCTTAATGTTCACTTGTTCTACATACATGTTATTGACTTGATTTGTTTCTTCTGCCCATTATGTTTTGTTTATCTCGAACCATGCGAGTGCACTCCTGCTAGAGAAGTCTGACTCACCATCAGATCTATCTCGGTCTACAAAACTGAAAGTATCCTCGTTTAAATTAAGGTAAGATTTCTTGTCTTCACTTACAACACATTGATACAGCTCGTAAAGGGAGGACTTCACTCGCATGGATAGAGCAAGGGCAATTTCCAGTTTCTCAAGCTTTGTACCAGGTATGGCCCTCATTGACCTCTAAGGGAGTTGTGGCTGGAGGTCAGCCTCCTGCAGGTAACCAAACCTCCTCCAAACCTTCAAATTCCTGTCCAAACATTTAAATTAATTATATCTCCTTGGCACACTTCCTAACCATTGTTGCAGTTGGGATTCCCTATTCCTTACTAAAGCTAGAACTACCTAACCTATAATCTAGAATTCATATAGGATACCTAATTCTCATGCAGATGTTTTTATCACGTACTTTCCTTCCCGGAGGAGGCTGGCCACTTCAACAACATTACCTAAATTTAGCAGGTCCTTACTGTTGTATTTTAACTATGACTGGCAGAATACGGACATCTTTCCGTTTCTTTTGGATACGTCACAAATTCTCTCAACTACCATGGGTCTAATTTATTAGCCTTTTGCGCCATAAATAACTAGGCTATACGTTACTGTACTCTGAATTCGTTGTGCATGCAAGTAGCTTGATATGATCACAGTGTTAAAATGCTTTTTAACCTCCCAGTTATTCCTCTATAAAAACCCCTCTCTTAAATCATACATCCCCTAATCATTCACTCACTCAACCCCTCTTACCTCCCTTAGCCATGCCCATCTTCTCTCGCGCATCATTCCCATCTTTCGAGCCCTGAACTACTAATCCTCACACCCGGGACACGTGTGTGGCGGCACCCTGAGTTGACTGTTTCTAACCTAGTTCGTTCTTATCCATCTGTGAGAACCTTTCAGCCTCGCAAGCCATATTCTCTAGTCCAACACCCCACCCCGGCAGCCTGAGATACCTCTCAGCTGAAACACCACGACACTCCCTCGTACTACCTAGGTGAGCTGGTCTCCCCTAGTTGTCGTTATCCCCCTTTCCCTACTTCCCCCTCCCCTAATTCTCCCCATCTATACCATTTTTTTTCCAACACTTTAGTCTTACATCTTCACCCCTTCCTTTTACCTCCCTCTAACCATCTTTCTCTACATATACCCCCTACCTCCTGCTTTTCTTATACCTACCTATAATCTTCCAATACCGGCGTACCACCCTTAACATGCGTTCACTTAAACTAGTTTCCCTCAATGCGAAAGGCCTAAATACTCCTGAGAAAAGAAATAAAGTACTACATTACATGAAACACATAAAAACTGACATAATTCTTCTCCAGGAAACGCATTTCCGTTCTGACAAAATCCCCAAACTTACTAACAATGATTTCCCAACAGTCTTCCATGCCTCTAATAAATTAGCCAAAACTAAAGGAGTGGCAACCCTAATTTCCAAGAACCTCCCATTAAATATTTCTGACACAATATGTGATGAGGAGGGCAGATTTGTATTTCTTAAAGGGACTCTTTGGAACAAGCCGATCACTATTGTGAATATTTACAGCCCAAACCACGCACAAGTAACATTCTTTAGAAACACAATAACGGAACTGATTAACTTTCACAAGGGTATCCTTATTCTAGGTGGCGACTTCAACGTGGCGCTAAACCCCATTGAAGACACCTCCTCTGGTACCTCTTCGATACCATACAAAGCCCTAAAACAAATAAAAAAACAGCTTCATGATGCTATGCTACATGACGTCTGGCGCACCCAACACCCATCCACGAAAGACTTCACGTTCTTCTCTATACCCCATAACAGACATTCCAGAATCGACTATATCTGGCTTTCTCAGAAAGACTTCTAAATCTTCAATTGAACCCTCATTTATCTCAGACCACAACCCAATCACTCTTACACTCAAATTCCCAGAAATTGCCCCACCCACCAAAACGTGGAGACTAGACACATCCCTCATCACTGACCCTATAATCAGCAAGACGGTTCATGATAACATTAAAGAATTCTTCATACATAATGACACACCAGAGGTAAACCAAATCGCACAATGGCAAGCACATAAATGCGTAGTCAGAGGATTCCTCATTTCTAAAGCTACGGCACGGAAGAGAAACAAACAGGCGATAATAAATACACTTATAGAGAAGGTTCGAAGGTTAGAACAATCCCACAAAAAAACTAATGCAACATGCGCCATGGTGGAACTCACCGAAACGAGAGCAAAACTCACTGAAGAATTAGGCTTCAAGATCAAGAGAAAATATGTCTTAACTCAAAAACTTTTTTACGAACATAGCAACAAGAGCGGTAAATACTTAGCCAGGGCACTCCAAGAAAAAAGAGCAAGCACCACTATTAGACAGATACGCACACGAAACGGATCCCTAACCTCCACAACCGAAGGAATCGCAAAGCAATTTGCAGAATACTACACAGACCTATACAATCTCCCTCCTGAGTCCCTCCCCCCAAGCTTAGAGGGCCCCAGACATTCCATCATCAATAACTTCCTAAAACAATACACACAAAACACATTAAAGAAAGAAATGGCTGATGATTTAGATGGGCCTTTGACTGAAGAGGAATTCCAAATGGCACTTAAACATATGAAGGCAGGCAAAAGCCCAGGACCTGACGGGTTCTCGGTGGCATACTACAAAACCTTCTCAAACATTCTCGCTAAACCGTTTGTCAAAGCCTTCAACTTATTATCTGCGAGGGATTCCTCCCATAAAAACTTACTAGAAGCACACATTTCTATTATTCCCAAACCAGACAAAGACCCATCACAAACAGCCAGTTATCGCCCTATCTCCTTATTAAACACTGATCTAAAAATCTTTGCGAAAATCCTCGCAAACAGAATCCTCCCCCTCGTCCCGGCCCTGGTCCACAAAGATCAAGTGGGATTTGTACCGGGTCGTGAGGCGAGGGACAATACCATAAAAACTATTAATATCCAACACTGGCTTTCCAAAAATAAAATTCCTGGGTTTCTGCTCTCACTTGATGCTGAAAAGGCGTTTGATAGACTGGCCTGGGACTACTTAGAAGCAACCCTTCGGAATTTGGGTCTAGGCCCCAGATTAATCTCATTCATTATGGCTTTATACCATAATCCAACAGCCAAGGTTAAAGTCAATGGCAGTCTATCAAACGCCTTTACCATTCACAATGGCACATGCCAAGGTTGCCCTCTTTCACCCCTTCTGTTCATTCTCACGCTTGAACCATTCTTCCAAAAATTAAGACAAAACAATGACATTAAAGGAGTCCAAATCAAAGAAAGCAAGTACAAAATAGCCGCATTTGCGGATGACATACTACTCTTTCTGACTGAACCCCTCACCTCACTACCCAATGTTCTTAAAGATTTCGCCGAGTTCCAATATGTAGCACACTTCAAAATCAATCTATCCAAATCTGAAGCCTTAAATGTTTCTCTACCTACTCGCCTGGTCGAACTCTGCGAACGCAATTTTCCATTCTCCTGGCAAAAAAGCGCCATCAAATATCTAGGAATCTACCTTACCGCCTCACCAGCCAACCTCTTCAACAAAAACTTCCTACCCTTACTACAGAACATCAAAAACGACATTAACAGGTGGCTTAAACCCCACTTCTCATGGTTTGGCCGAGCCGCCATTATAAAAATGAATATTCTCCCTCGTATCCTTTACTTGTTTCAAACAGTCCCTATTGCCATCCCCCTCACATTCTTTACCAGCCTCAGAACTCTCTGTACCCAATTTTTATGGAACAAAAAATCACCTAGAATTAACTATACACAACTTACCACTCCTAAGCTACTTGGAGGCCTAGGTGTCCCTGACTTTAAACTCTACTATTGGGCCTGTCAACTCCAAAAAGTGATTGACTGGAACACCCACCATAAAACTAAAGACTGGGTTATGCTTGAAAAAAACTTATTCGACATTCCCCTACACCTGTCCCCCTGGATACCCCCCACACATTTACCACAAGACCTCAAAAGACATCCCATTGTCGGCCCTGCTCTAGACACCTTTAAAAAAGCCTCTATTTCAAGGAAAATCTCCGACCCCTCCGGCCCAATGACCCCAATTCTTTACAACCCACAATTCCCACCAGGAAGAGACAGAGCTTTTTTTGAAGACCCCAGTTCACAAATTGATGTACGCTTACATCACCTTGCTCCAAAGGGTAGCTTACTATCCCTCGCTGAGATGCAATCCAGATGGCCAGAGGCCTCCCTTAACTTCTGGAAATACTTTCAAATACGGAATTTCTTCAACTCAAAACTCAAACTGGACAATCTCCAACAACCGCTCTCAAAGTTTGACAATATCTGTTCCAAAGGGGAGCCCGTACAACATACTATTTCAACATTGCACACTCTCCTCTGGGAGAACTCGGGGGACATTAACAAAAACAAATTCTGCCGGGCTTGGAGTAAAGATCTTCAAATGGAGATTACAGATAAACAATGGGGTTAAGTTTTTGACCTAGTACACAAAGGCTCCATCAACATCTCCACTCAGGAAAACAATTTTAAACTTCTGTCCCGCTGGTATCGAACCCCCACCATCCTCCACCATTTCAATCCTAACATCAGCGACAATTGCTGGAGATGCCAGCGGGACAGAGGGAACCTTCTACATATCTGGTGGGAATGTGAAACCATTGCCCCATTCTGGGAAGCAGTTAGAAACTAGATAAATTCCATTACTTCACAAAATCTACCGAGCAAACCTGAAATGTTTCTATTACACATCCAACCACTTCCTCACAACCTGTATCGCAAATCTCTAACCATGCATCTGATTAATGCAGCAAAATTATGCATTCCAAGACACTGGGGTTCCCAGAACATACCTACACTTGCGGAATGGCACAATCAAATTAACCACATAGCAAAAATGGAAGAACTAATTGCAATCGCTCAAGATTGCCCTGCCAAATTCACCAAGATATGGTCGGAATGGCTTTTGAAAAATCCCCTAAATAATGCCTCAACTACAAATACTTAACTTTGAGACTCGCCATCTCATCATATCCCTCACCTCCCATAATAAACTACCCTTCAGCCTCTGAGTGATCGATTTTTCTACTCACCCTGGTCGCCTACCAAGTCAGACTCTCCCTTCAGCACATCTCCTTGGCTCCAACCGAGCCTCACACCCCCCTTCTTTCCCCCCCTCCCTCCTTCTATTCCCTCCTATTCTCCCTCTCCTCCTCCCCTGTGATCTTGATTTGTGCAGGACACACAAGATCCCAGGGTCTGTCGAATAATTATCCACCATGTCCTCCTTGAATAATTCTTACATGACTCTCAATTTTTCCACATGCCAGCTTCTTACTTATGTTTGTAATCTTCGATTGTAAACCATCATCTGCCTGAACTGTTTGATTCCTGTTCATTGTACTCTTATTAATATACCTGTCTACGAGAATGTTTCATGTTGGATTTTCATACATGTTTCAATAAATACTTTTTGGAAAAAAAAAATAAAAAATAAAAACTATAATAATAGTTATACTATTAAATTATAGGTAGGTATTGGAATTTCCTTTCAAATTTGGCTGTTAGTGAACATAATGAATTATTAACTATTATTATAGTTTTTTTTATTATTATTATTATTTATTAACTACCACTTTGCCTCGCATACCATCACATATCCTCCCCCTCTGCTCAAGCCTCTGTGGCTGAGCAACTGTCCCAACTATACAGTGGACCCAGGAGAGGGTATCCGCATTGTTCTGGAGCTTTCCCGCCCAGTGTTCCACTGTAAACTTAAATGGCTGTAGGACCAGAAACCACCTAGTCACCGACTATTTTTCTCCTTGTTGTCACATATTTACTTCAAGGCGGCATGATCGGTGACTAGCCTAAATTACCTTCCTAAGAGTTAGTACTTCAGCGCCTCTAAGGCCCACTTGATAGCCAGGCACTCCTTCTCCACAATGGCATAGTTCCTTTCACGCCTATTAAGTTTCCTGCTTAAAGTAGATGACCGAGTGCTCCTCACCGGCTCTGATCTGGGACAGAACAGCACCTAGTCCCACCTCAGAGGCGTCAGTATGTACAACAAACTCCTTTCTGAAGTCTGGGGTCACGAGCACCTGTTGTACACAAAGGGCTTGCTTCACCTTCTGGAATGCCTTCTTGGCTTCGGGATTCCACTTAACCATGCCCGACCCTCTACCCTTTGTCAGATCGGTCAGAGGGACGGCAATGGTGGCAAAGTCGGGGATGAACCGTCTGTAATGCCCTGTAATCCCCAGAAAGGCACAAACCTGTTTTTATTCACCTGTTGGGGTCATTTTTGAATTGCCTTGGTCTTGTTGGTCTGGGGCTTGATCAGTCCCCGACCAATAATATACCCAAGGCCTCCACCATGTCTATGACACACTTTTTTGAGTTGGCTTTTAAACCTGGCACCCTAAGAGAATCTACCATTGCCTGCACTTGAAGTAGATGTGATTCCCAATCTGGAGTGTTGACTGTCACTTAATCCAAAAGGCCGATGCGGCCTCCAGGTTTTGGCTATCATTCTCTGGAAGGACGCAGGGGCCCCATGCAGACCAAACGGCATTTGCTGGAAGGACTCCTCGGGGGTAGAAAAAGCCGTTTTTACCTTTGCTGACTCTGTTAGGGGGATCTGCCAGTAGCCCTTAGTTAGGTCTAGGGTTGTTATGTCCCAACCTGTCCACAAGTTCATCAACCCGCGGCATCGGGTATGCGTCAAACTTAGACACGTTATTCAGTTTCCTGACATTGTTACAGAACCTGATAGTGCCATCGGGCTTTGAGGCCAGCACTATAGGGCTCGACCAGGCGCTGTGGATCTCCTCTATCACGTCTAACTCCAACAGGGTTTTTATTTCCTTTGCCACTGCCTCTCGTCTAGCCTCAGGTATTTGGTAGGGTTTTACATTTTACGGGGACCCCTGGTTCCGTAAGTATGTCATGTTGTAGTACGGGTAGGGGAGAGAAAGTCTCTATTTTTAATGATAAATTCCTTAACATCATTTTGTTGTTCGTCAGTGACAAGGACTGAGTTATGGGGACGTCCGGGGTCATGGATAGCCTGTCCTCTGGAGGAGCAGGCACTACCAATAAACTCTCTGTCTTTCTATTGTTTTAAGAGATTCACATGGTAAATTTGCTTGGGTTTCCTTTCCCTGGCTGGTAAACTTTGTAGTTCACTTCCCCTACTCTTTCCCTAATCTCAAAGGGACCCTGCCACTTTGCTAGGAATTTACTTTCAACCGTGGGGACTAGTACCAGCACTCTCTCTGCGGGATTGAAAGTCCGGGTTTTGGCACCCCGATTATACTTCCACTGTGGTGCGATGTAATGGATGTGCATCTGAGTCGCATGTCAAATACTTGACATGTTGTTGCCTATGCAGGGTCATTTGATCTCTAACCTCCTTTATATTTCTTTACTCATGGAGATGATATAATGTTATTTCATATGCAAAAAATAAATCTCTTAAAATGTAGGTACATAAAGCAGTTATACTGTATATTGAGGCAGAACATATTTTTTTTACTAATGTTTATAATGAAAGCTTTTTTCCTTTGCTGTAGGCAACCTTGATAGTATAATGGTCCATATAACAGGGTACAATGGAATGGCAATACGCCTCTTATCATGGGTCTTTCAGCAAAAGAAAGTGAAATGAATGGTTGTAAAAAAATCACCAAACACTATCACTTACAGTAAGTGTATGTGCAGACAAAACATTTTCTTAGTTTTGTGTAGCAAACTCCTAGCTAATTTGCTAGGTTTTGGTTAGGCAAATTGAGTCCTTGACTCTCCTGTAATCAGCAGAGCAGCGTGTGATCGCTTTAGGTTGCTCTGGGTTCCGTAGGCTGCAAGTTTGACCGCTTCCCCCTGTTTTCTGGGCAGGACAGTTAAGTAAACAGCCTGAATATTTATGTAGCTCCAGCCAATCCCTGGGGAGGTGTGCCCAGATGTTGGTTGGGGAGTGCATAAATAGGTTGGAGCCCTAGAGAGCAGGGTTTTTTTCCCTGGAGGAGAGGTTCCCAGCCAGAAAACCTGCCAGCCTTTCTTGGCAGTCCTGCTAAGGGTCCAGCCTATTTCATTGAGGTCTAAGCTGTACTCAGCTGAGGACCTATACAACCGCAAGTCCTTTTGGAACCAAAGAGTGGTGCCACTGAGGATCTACCCTGGAAGTTTCACAGAGGAGTCTGCCAGCTGGAGTCTGAGGGAGACATACAAGCCTTGGAGACATTGTGAGTACAGACTTAAGGGAGAAGGATCTCAGTGACTGGTGCTCTTTTTAACTGCTGCGCAGTGTATAAGGCTTGCTTGTCTTGGGACATTGCTAAAGGTGTCCCAGTGCTGTCCAATTTATGGACAGCTACTCAAAGGACTGGGTTAAGAAGCTGCTTTAAAGGGAAGAGTGTCCTCATATTCCGTTTTATGAGTCTGAGCAACGAAAGTTGTCATTTGTCTGGCTGCACTAGTAAGAGAAGAACCTGGGACACAGAACAGCAGCCCTTTTTGGGGTAGAGCTACATTTGGATGGAGTGGGTACAGGTTATAACCTTTGCAATGTTTTTTATTTTTATTCAAACCTCTATTATTGAGATTTATCCTTACTTCCTGTCCTGCTGATGTTTTACCAGACAGGAAATGAGAGGAACTCTCCGACAGCAGCACAGATGAAAAAAAAAAGTATCTTTAGTAGATAAAGGGAAGGCTAGAACCCCTGACAGATATTTATTTGTTTTTGTCTCTGTTGCTGATTTTCCTTAATTTCCTGTTTTCAGTGGGACAGGAAGCGAGAATATGTCCCTGGATAGCAGCAGATGACAGACATGAGTACTAATCCTTTCTCACTCTAACACTAAATATAAAGTTTTGGCTTGACATACAATTAAACCTTTGATAGAGAACCTTCACCGTTAACCTTTCCTGTTAATCTAATCCCTAATACTAACCATAACACTTAACGCTAATCCAAAAATATCATACTGAAAATAAACTCTTAACTTTTAACTTGATACCCAAAGCTAAATATATCCTTAACATTCAAAGAACCCCTATATCCTAATCAAAATTTTAAATCCCAATCCATGCCCCAAATCTAAACCCTACTTTAACCCTTAATTTCATGTCTAGAACTAAATTAACCCTTAAAGAACCATACGTAAAGAGACCCTGTCACCAACTTCAAAAATGACAGCTATAACCACAGAAAAAGAAGAAAGAAGTATTTTATATGCTTACTTGCAGTGCTTTTCTTTTATATGCATATTTTATCCACTTGCAATGTAACTCAGAATATGCTATTAAAATTGACTAGTCAATTCCCTAGCACAGTTCCCTCATTCCTTACAGGTCATAGCCCTGTCCTATGGGAGTGTCTAAGTACTCCATGTTTTAACCCAGCTCCTCCGCCTCTCGCCTCACCTCCCTACATAACCTTTTATGTAGCTGCTGGTGGGGGATACCATAGCATGTCACTTGAATGACAGCTCTGAGTCTTCTGGGGCTACTGACATCACATCCATGATGGCAGCACTCAGTAGCTACCTCAGGGCTTTTGGATGTCAAGACTTTTACACATAATAAATGAGGTAAAGCTTTATTTACTTCACAAAGAATACTCAGTCACATGTGTAGCCAATGCCCCCCTTAGGGGTGGCTATTAATTGTGGTTCACCTGTCACTTTGCCCTCAATCACACACTTTCTTCACATCCGGAGTCACTGAACAGGCTGGTAGTTTGTTTTCTTTGTTTTATTTAGGGAATAAACTTGGATAGGATAGGGACGACTGTGGGATGCCCAAAGATCAAAGATACAGGACCATGCTATATACAACTCCGTATATACACTTCTTCTTCCTCCAGCACTGACACTTGCTGACCATTACACTCCTTCACTTCTCTCTCTCACAGACACTTGCTTCTTCACTGTTAAGCCTGAAGGGAAATTTATCAAGCCTCCATTACATCTTCTTCCACCCTAGCTAGCACATCGTGAGGCCTGCACTTTTGCCAGCAGGACCTCTGGACCACCCATTACAGACAAGGGCCACGGGCCCTCAGATTGTAAGGCCATGGGCCCTCAAAGGGGGAGCCAAGTACAATTGTGCTAGCAAGGTCTTGGTGGGCTACTGCTCCCAGCCCATCCTCTTCCAGTCCACTCCGGCCTACCTCACTGGCCAGTGACACCACTCCCCTGACTGGCTCCTCCACCTTCCAAAGACTGTCCACTGTCACCTCCCAGCCTGCTTCTTTCCTCTTCTCCAGCTCTCAGGGTCTGCCACTCACTGACATCGGTGGATCCTTTAAAGAGCCTTTCGTGTAGCCTCTCTGCTGCTCTTCTGCTCCCTTGTGCTGCTCTGCTCCAGGATCCAACTCCGTTCCTGGCTGCACCTGAGCCACCAGGCCTCAAGGTCACCCCCCCCCAGACTGGGGGCGCTCAGGTGAGGCCTCAGCAACCTCTGCTACATCTCCACTCTTCCACCCGACATTCTCCTCCCCCAAGCTGGGCAGACCACAGTATTTGAGGAAGCCTGCCCCCTGCCAATCCAGGTTGGGGATTGGTCAGGGCTCCTTAACATAATTCAGAAAGTTACACATCCTTTTCCATCCCCTTTTCCAGAGCCTTCTGGAAACAAAGGGGAGGAGTAACCAAGGGGAGTTCCTTCCTGCAATCTTAAGCTCTCCCTGGACTACTCCCCTGCCCATATCAAAACATTCAGGCCTTTTTGTCAGGTCTGACTAAACATGCCTCTCTTAGCAAAAATCTACCACAAAAAGCACCTATTACAATGGGTGCTCTACACATGCAAGGAAAATAAAAAACAGCATTTTTGCTTGCATATGATTGTATGGTAGAAATCAGCAGAGCTTCCCCTCATTTCAAAGCTTCCCCTCAGATCTAGAGCAACTGCACGTGCAGTACACAGTATATATACCTTTAGTAAATCAACCTCATATTCTACTCTGTTTCCTTGACAGACCATTCACTTGTTTCTCTCAATCAAATAATTGTGCTTTGTAAATGGATTGTCATCTATTTTCAGAGTAATATTGCAAGCCATATTGTGACTAGAGTTCCCCAGGAAATGAAAAAACACATTTAATGTTCTATTTTCTGCGTGCATTTGTCCCATGTCCTTGGAGGACTAGTATATAATAAGAATGTATGAACTTTTAGTAGGCCCCAGGGGCTATTTTTTTTTTTTTTAATGGAGATGGGAATCATTTGCTCGTATTGAGCCTGGGGGACTTGTTTGGCACACCACTTTAACTGAAATATTTTATATTATTTGGAA
Source organism: Glandirana rugosa (assembly GCA_018402905.1). Lineage (NCBI taxonomy): Eukaryota > Metazoa > Chordata > Amphibia > Anura > Ranidae > Glandirana > Glandirana rugosa. The sequence continues at coordinate 578,010 of BLSH010060895.1, forward strand.
GAATCTACTGTAGGAGGGGACAGGCAATACAATACTTTTCTGACAACCATGCATGTAACAATTTTGCTATGGAGATGGGACAGGTAATTCAGTAGCAGTCTTTTATTAATTGGAATATGGATTGTCACATTCTAACTTTAGTTCATATGCAGAGGTATGTTTAACATGAGGCATCATAAAGCTGTACCTACCAGTGTCACTAGCATAAAGGCAACTTTTCCAAGTATTGTATATACATTGTTACAATGTTTCGGGTTGGGTAAGGACCTGTCAATTACAAAAATGTTCTATGAAAAGGTGATGATCACAGGTGTGTTGCATCTTGCACCAAAGTTTGTGTGCCCACAGACTCCAGTAATCGAATATCACAGTTCCTGTATGCGCTTGAAAGGCAAGAAAAAATGTATCATATCTGAGTTAATCAGATTTCTGTGATTCTAAATATCGCTATTCCAAAAATATATCCACTGTAATGGTAAAGACAATCCTTATTATCCTAGATGTGAAACTAACTCAGATTATAAAACTTAAACTGTGATTTATTATTACATAAACTTCAAATAAGTAACACAGTGTAGAGTTTGCTTGAAATGCAAATATAAAATCTTATTTTACAAAAGTGGAGGAGATGATATCTGTATGGTCTGGGCTTTCCTTAAAAAATCTTTCAGGTATACAGTATATATGTTTACATAATTACATTGTTCCAGCTTCCAGCATATACCATACCTGTGGGATCCCTCTAGAAGCTGGAAATCACTCTAGTAGAGGAGTAGGGAGGAAGAAGTGGATGAGTAAGTAGAAGAAGGTGGCAGGAAGAGGAAGTCACCTTTAGTTCTCCATTTAGGCTTGCCTGTAATTTATTTTGGGTAGTTTTGATTTGGGAATTTTTGCTGCTGCCTGCCCTTTCCCCTGGCCATACAATCTTCCCCCTCCATTTGGAGCTGCTTGTCCTTCCCCTTGTATTGCGGAAGGATGGACAAACTATGGCAATAGCTTCCTCCTGCAGCTATGCCTTGTCCCTTTTTATGTGCTTCTCATTCAAGCACTTGCTCACTGTCCTAAGCACTAACCACTTTCTACCAAATGCATACCTGTAACTGAAGTCTATATTTAAAATATTTTTGTAATAATTAGGGATATGGAGATGGTATGGGGTTTGTGGAATGTGGAGTTTTGGTTTTGAAGTGTTGAAGTCGGGTGTCGCAGCCACCAAAACTACCTAAAAAGTCTTTTGAATCAGATTGGGATGCTGATATTATATTCAAGCCAAGCTAAATGTAAAGAAAACTGATATGCATCCGAAATATGTCTTGCCAGAAAAGAATGTTGTTGACACTGTGAGAATCATACTGTTCTGTAACACCACATACAATTTAAAGGCATCCACCCAGCATGTCGCTCCTCAAAGTTGCATTAAAATTACCCTCTCTCCGCTGTATGGTGTTTTCAAAAATGTTTTCTTTGGTTTGATAAATGTCCCCCATGTCAGTGCCCAGCCACCCATGCCTTCTTTTGACAACAGATTGCCTATTAGCTTTACAAATGGCCAGAATATACTAATAATGTGGTAGCCCCCTATAAACTTCAAAGGGGTTTGGAGCTAGGTGATTTTGCAGAATCCAAGCAGGATTTTACTAACCCCCTGCAAACTCAGGCAGATTAGCCGATACCTAATGTAAACTACAGCTAGATCAGAAAAACAAAACATTGCAGATAATGGTAACCTTTGTGCAATCGTCAGATATTGTTTGATGGTTGCAGATACTTCATGTTATGTCAGAAATGTAAAGGATATTAGGGCACTGGATTTCAACTCATTTGAAGCAAGCAGTATCGCAGGCAGCATGTGGACAGGTACCACAGGGCGTCACAAGCTGCATGTTTGATTATTTTATGCATTTGTTTGATTTGTAGACCTCCTGCTCTGCTTTGCAGCCTAAGGATATTTTCTAAAAAGGATCAAAGTATTTTAACTGACAGCCCATTCCAGATAACAGGATTTATAATCAGCTGTCATTGGTGTGTTATCCATTGGCCACAGCAGAACCATCTTTATTTCTATCAATATATAAGGCAATCTTCTCTTGATGAATTAGATCCCTCATTTACATACCTACGCACAAAGACTTATTTTCTAAAGCAATCAGAGATGTGTGCAGTTGAAAAGCCCAAAGCAGGCAATTGGAAATAATTGTTAATTTTTTTCACAGTTGTAAAAATGAGAAAAGCTGTAATCTGACTGGTTACTATTACTTACTTTGTTTTGTACATTGTTACTCTTTGCCTTTGCCAGCCCCGATACTTTCATTACTAACCAGTATCCCTCCAGATGTTCACCTATGTTACCAGTGCTACCATTAACTTCACTGTGAGGATTGGGGTAAAATGTTATAATCCCACTTATCCCTGTGATACCATCTACCCCCCTTTTCTCTTGTCTTCCCCTTAGAGATATTCTGCTCTGTGCAGTCCACTGCAGCCTGTCCTTATTGGGACTAGGACTGGAACAGTATATTTAGCAGCAGCGCTTCTAAAATATATGGTCCTTTGGATGGTTCCATTTCCATCCGCCGGTACCCAATACTCCCTGTTAACGCTTGACCTCATCACCTGTATTGACTTTTGATGCACGTTTTGGAGACAAAGTTCACATCTGTTGCATAAGGTATGTTCAATATGATTATCCTTTGTTCGCCATGCCCAGATTGATGTGCTCTCTGAATCGTTTGCCGTGCCCTGTGCCATCTTCTTTACTCCTTGTTCTTTTATATAGATATATATACAAATATATATAATTCTTTATCAATACAGATCCCGCAAAATTCACGTCAAGGTCCATGGGTTTCTTCTCCATTTGCCTGGGCCCCTGTTGGGTGGAATGGTTTGAGTTTGGGTTTCAGCTTGCTGCAATGCCTGCATTTGACACATGTGCTGTGATCATCTCTGCTTTGAATTAGTGTTCATTTTCCACTGAATCATTAGCACACAGGGTCAGTATAATATCTTTACCTCTTGTAAACTTATGTTGCATGAATATGTGTAAAATGTGTTACCATGTATCATATTTGTGACTGCATTTTTGTTATTTTAGAGACAATCTTTTGAATTGTAACCTATGTTCCCTGAAGAAGACTTCAAACAGTGACGTTGAAACGTACTGGCTATTCTCCTGTCCTGTACCTTATGGAATGTTGATGCTTAGGTTATTGAGTGCTATGGTTCGTGTTTAGCCATTCATATGTCTTGTTGTCACGTACCTGGTGGTGGAGTTTGATATGCAGAGGACAGCCTCTCTTACACCTGAAACTTGAGAGCCCTTGATAGATCTGACAGGGACTCAGGAGTACATAGTGGCACAAATGTTTGACAGGATTGCTGTTGCAGGGTCTGAGAGCACTTCCGATTGGAACTGTGAGATGTCACGGACTGGAAGGCTGGTGTGGCAGACAGCGATGTGGCCACCCGAGATGGAAACCACAAGCAGGATGCAGGCAGACCGGATAACACACAGCTAGGCAGATCAGGAACAGGTGCAAAGGCAGAAGAGTAGTCAGGATACAGGCCGGGTTCTGGCAGAAGGTGGGCAGCAAGGTACCAAGGAGCAGGCAGGAGAGTAGTCAGAGACAAGCTGGAGTCCGGTGCAGGCAGATAGCAGGATAGTCAGTAGCAAGCCAAGTAGTCACAGGAATAGGAACTTCAACATAACAGGTAGCAGGGGTCACAGAAAACACTGTAGACCAGACAGCACTGAACCCTGGTCTTAGCTTTGTTTAAATAGCCTGGTTGGCACCAGGAACAGTCTCAATTGTGTGCACGCGCATTCCAGCGCATGCCTGCGCATACAGATTCTCATCTCAGAACCTATTTTGCCCTATCGTGCACGTGCATGCGCCATGCACCTCTCTTCACAGGAATGTGAAGAACAAGCATTTTCCTGTGCCTGCTGGCTTGCCTTTCCTGACATTGCCCCCCCCCCAATGGGCAGCCTCCGGATGCCCAACCGGGGCAGTCTTCCAGGAAGGGTCCTATTAAATAACTGAATCAGTCTTTTGGCATGAATGTTGTCGTTGGGTTCCCACGAGTTCTCTTCTGGTCCATAACCCTTCCACTTGATCAGGTACTGAACTCGATTACCCCTTTTCCTACAATCCAAAATAGACTCAACCTCAAATTCCTCCTCTCCATCAATTAATACCAGCTCACGTGAACTGGTCTGCCAATTAGGAAAGGGGTCTGAAACTGCGGTTTTAGTAAGGTCACATGAAAATCAAGGTGAACCCGAAATTACTCTGGCAGCTCTAGTTCGTAGGCTACATCGTTTACCTTCCTTTTCACTGGAAAAGGCCCCACAAACTTTGGGCCTAACTTCTTTGAAGGGCATGCCAGCTTTAGGTTTGCTGTGGAAAACCAGACCTGATCGCCAGGTTCCAGATTCAATTCTCCTCGCCTTTTCTTGTCTCCTGTAACAATTTATTATTTGCTTCAAAGCAGTTCATTGTTTCAAGCACGGCTGGCACTGAACTTTCAGGAATGGAGTTGGACAAGAAGGACAAATGGAACCCATAGTTGGCAAAAAACAGAGACTGTGACAGAATACACAGAGTTATTATAGGCAGACTTGGCTAACGGTAGTAGCGTGACCCAATAATTCTGGGACAAGGAAGAAAGCAATGCAAATACTTTTCAAGAGTCTGATTGGTCCTTTCTGTTTGACCATTCGTCTGTGGGTGATATGCAGATGAAAAAGATAGTTCGATCTTCAGAGACTCACATAATGCTTTCATTGGCAAGAAGTGTCGCATCTTGGTCAGTCTATCTACCACCACAAAGATGGTAGTGTAACCTTCTGGACGGGGGTAGCTCTACGATGCAATCCAACGAGTTCAACTTCCAGGGTCTCTCCCTGGAACAGATAGTGGTCTCAACAGACCCTAAGCTTTGGTCTTGCTATTTTTGTTTTGAGTCAATTTGGTGCATGATTCCACATACTTCTTACAGTCCTTCTCCACTTGTGGCCACCAAAATGTGTGTTGCAAGAGTTCAGAAGTTTTATAAACACCAAAGTGTCCAGCTAGCCTGTGGTCATGACTAGAGTTGATCGAACCTCTGGAAGTTCGGGTTCTGCAGGTTCGGCTGAACTTCCGGACAAAGTCCGGGTTCGGGACGGGATTTGACCCAAACTTTGTCCTGGACCCCGAACCCCATTGAAATCAATGGGGACCCGAACTTTTAGGCACAAAAATGGCTGTAACAAAGTCCTGGCAAGTCCTAGAGGTCTGAAAAAGGAAGGAAAATGGGGGTAAGAGTGCCCTACAAAGAAATGGGGATAGGGAAATAACTTAAAATAATTTTTAAGCTAAAATCACATAAAAAAAATCAAAAATGGAGGTGGATGTGGAGTTGGAGGTTGAGGAGGCGGTGAAAGTGGCGGTGGAGGAGGAGGAGGTAGCCAACACAGTTTTTTTTATTTTTGTGCAAGAAATGATGATCTAAAATCATCTCCAAGTTCTATAGGGAAAGTTTCTTCCAGCCGCATAGAGCCATATTATTGTTCTAAAATCATCTCCAAGTTCTATAGGGAAAGTTTCATCCAGCCTCATAGAGACTGAGAGCCATATTATTGTTCTAAAATCATCTCCAAGTTCTATAAGGAAAGTTTCTTCCAGCCACATAGAGAGCCATATTATTGTTCTAAAATCATCTCCAAGTTCTATAGGGAAAGTTTCATCCAGCCGCATAGAGAGCCATATTATTGTTCTATAATCATTGATTTTAGAACAATAATATGGCTCTCTATGCGGCTGGAAGAAACTTTCCTTATAGAACTTGGAGATGATT
>BLSH010060895.1:593730-603859 GCA_018402905.1 Glandirana rugosa
AAAAATCACTAACCCCCCAATTCTCCTGTAGACGCCCGTCCCGGCCGAGATGGTGATCCGCCTCATCCGCCGGCGGATCCCGCGGTAACGGTGGTCCCCCGCGGTAGGCGACAACTAGACAGTGACGAGACGTAGTTAGTGAGTACAGTGACCTCTCGGTGTCGACCGTCGTGGGGTCCCACCCTTTTACTCGTGGTCCACAGGCCCGCACCTGTGCCCCTGGATCTGCCTCATTTTCCCACCCTGGGGTGCTGCCAGCTGTGGCTCTCCAGTGACATGAGTGATTGATGCAGAGCAGTGACAGATCAACAGCGGATGGCGCCCCCTGGTGGCAATGGCGCCCTAGGCGGCCGCCTACTCCGCCTAGTGGTAGAGCCGGCCCTGCCCGCAGATGTCCTCTTAACCCCCCAATCACTAAAAATATAATCTGTTGTCTCCCTTCAAAGCCTCTCTCTCCCCTCCTCCCTGTCCATCTACAGAGCATAAAACTTTGTACCTCGATCAGCCAGTGCGTCCTTCCTCCCCCCTCCTCCTCCTCCCCCGGAGTGAGTGTATAGAGAGCAGAGAAGGAGGAGGGGGAGCTTTGATCTACTGACACTCTACGTCCTGACACTGTGACACAGGCTGCTGCTGTCAGGAGGAGTGAGAGCAGATAGTGTTGTAGCAAGCAGCCTTGTCTCTCCCGGTGCAGTGCGGTGTGTAAATGATGTGTCCGGGTCTGGGGCAGATGTAAACCCGAACACATCATTCAAAAACCGGACTGTCCGGGGGAAAACCGTACAGGTGGCAACCCTATGTGGAGCTAAATACATGAGCAGGTAATGTCCTACAGGTTTCCATCAATTATGGAATTTCACAAGATAATGTATGCTGAGTGCCAGAATGAAGTGTGAATGTCTCATATACTGTATGTGCTGCGCATAAAAACAATGCAAAGGGTGTGGAACCCCCTGTTCCACACAATCCGCAGCCACAACCTGTAGATGTATACAGAAAAGTAAATAAACACAGCTACAAGGACTGATCCCAACATACAGCAAGGAAGTCTCTACAGGAGACAAAGCTCACATACTGTATGTGTGTTCACCTATCCAATGCTGGGGTCATTGTCCCATCACACCTGCACAGCTGTCACCTACACACCCCCACCCCCCTTCGTGGGACAAAATTTTACCAGGTGAAATGTAGAAATGTAGGGGTTGGTGGAGAATTTGGTGGCGGGTGATTTGTTGGGTGGATGGCAGGTGTTAGCACTTTAATCATCCTGACACCATGTTTGATATGGTGTCAGGATGATTAAATCACATTATTTCTATTACTGCATTGTAATATAAAATTAAATAGTTCAACTCAATGGGAACGCTGAGCTTGTCACTTGCCACCAGATTCAGCGTGCCACCGTTGCCTGCCACCAGATGCAGCGTGCCACCGTCGCCTGCCAACAGATGCAGCGTGTCCAATTTGTCGACTGGAATGTTGCAGTCCTGCTATACGTCGCTGATCGCCACCATTACTAGTAGACAAAAAAATGTAAATAAAAATTCCATTAAAAAATCCCATAGTTTGTAGACATGATAATGTATGTGCAAACCAATCAATATACGCTTATTGGGATTTTTTTTTACCAGAAATATGTAGAATATATATTGGCCTAAATTTATGAAGAAATTCGATTTTTTAACATTTTTTTTATTAGATGTTTTATAGCAGAAATATTGGGGGTTTTTTTTCAAAATTTTTGGTCTTTTTTTGTTTAAAGTGCAAAAAATAAAAAGTGCAGAGGTGATCAAATACCACCAAAAGAAATCTCTGTTTGTGGGAAAAAGGACATACATTTCATTTGGGGTACAATGTCGCACGACCGTGCAATTATGTGTTAAAGTAACGCAGTGCCGTATCGCAAAAAATGGCCTGGTCATTAAGGGGGCAAATCCTTCTGGGGCTAAAGTGGTTAACAAGGACCGTCCCTACAATGGACTATAACGGTCTATAACATGGACTTCCTCTATACATCAGGGACTGTCCTTACCAAACAGGGATTAGAATCCTGATAGTTACATTTAGAGGGATGGAAAACAATAAAAGACTGTCCCTATTAATAAGGGATGGTGCCATACACAGTAGTGGGCAAAGGAGAGGGACTGCTCCCAGGTCTCCAGGTCAGGGACTCTGTGTACACTGACATGCTGTGTATACAGTGGGGGAACAGTCTCTCAGCATACAAGCAGTGTTGTCCTCCCAGTAGACATGTACATACACTGACAGCTGTACATCCCCCCTCCTCCTCCCTCCTGAGCACTCGTTCACGGCCCCCTCACCTCCCCTCACAGAGATTTATGATTCTTCCAGTTCTGCCACCGCGGAGCATTCCAAGGTGGCAGGTTAGAGAGGGGGAGGTGAGGAAAGTGACCGACAAGCAGGGCCGGCTCTACCACTAGGCGGAGTAGGCAACCGCCTAGGGCGCACTGCCGCCTAGGGCGTCAAAAATCCTTGCACCAACCCTGCCGACAAGCAGGCACAGGCTCATCTATTAGACAGATCTATAGAACTCCCTCTGACAGTCCATTGTGTCCCATTTCCTGGCAGTTCTCGTTATAGAGAAGACAGAGGCTGGGGGCTCCCCCTACTAATAAAATACTCACTGTGATGCTGCAATCGCTGGTGCTGACTGCTCCATGCTGTGAAGGGTCAGTTCCCCATCGAGGTGAAGTAGCAGAGAGTCCAGCCCGGTTCTTTTATCCTGGGAGTGGGGCCTCCTACTGTCATTTGCCAGAGGTGGGTGGATGTCCATAGTGGAGATGACTAGGCGCGGACTTTGAATGCTGAGTAGGAAGTTGAGCACTTGTTGAGGGAAGCCTGGGTTTGGTGTCTCCCCCTGGCCTGGCGCCGTAAGGCATCCGCCTAAGCTGCCTTATGTTGGCCCCGGCCCTGGGAGCACTCTATAGAGGAAAAAAGGGCATTTTCTTTTGTACTTCAGCACTTTATGGAAGGACTCCTTGCTATTTCAATCCACTAACTGTTTCTTCTTATTATTATTATTATTATACAGGATTTATATAGCGCCAACAATTTACGCAGCGCTTTACAACTTGAGGGTAGACAGTACAAATACAATACACTTAATACAGTAGGAATCAGAGGGCCCTGCTCGTTAGAGCTTACAATCTAAAATTCTTATATACACATCTTTCACCTATTATTTATTGCGATTATTCATTTTCAACAATAAGAATTGGTATAATTTATGATGTTTTTATTGCATTATATGCATATTCTTATAGATTTATACATCTACTGTGGTGAGGGTGAGCGCCATTCACTTTACATTTTTTTCAATGTGTCTTTAGGGTGCTCAATTCAAGTTTGGTGAGGGGGAAAATCCTTCCAAAAGGAACTTCGGCTCTGGGAAGGAGCTCAGTCAGGCAATCATAGGGTCTGTGAGGGGGAAGAGTCTCTGCTCCCTTTTTACTGAAGACACCCAAGAAGGTATGATATGCTGCCAGAATGGATTGGCGCACCTCAGAATCAGAGTCCAGACATAGCAGAGCTGGAGGTTCACATGTGGCTTTCCGTAGGCAATGCTGGTGACAGTAGAAAGACTGGAACTTGATTTCCCCTGTGGCCCAATCAATGTGGGGATTATGGGCCTGTAGACAGGGCATACCGATGATGACAGGGGTGATGCAATAATATCCAAGCATAAAAGTTCTTAGTGGTACCCGGCACTGGTGGTAGGTAATGGAGTAGTCTATTGGGTGACCAGCCCAGATTTAATAGCTGACCCATCGGCAAGATGTACCGCTAGTCCCTGGAACTTGAATTGTAGCGGAATCTGGTGCTTAGCAACAAAGGATAAGTCCATGAAGCAGCTGCAGGCCCCTGAGTCAAAAATGGCGGTGACCTGGATGTTCTCTCCTGAAAGCTGTAATGAGATGAGAATACTGATATGAGCAGAGTTGCTGGGCACAAAAGGTACATGGTCAGAAGTAATTGTTAGACACTTACGGAGTTTAGCTGGGCATGACCTCACGTAGTGCCCAGGCTCACCACAATACAAACAGAGGTTGTTCAGATGTCCACATTGACGCTCCTCAGCAGTGAGAGAAGGGTGGAGCAAGCCCAGTTGCATGGGTTTAAGTGGATCCGGAGAAGAAACTATAGGAACTGAAGGAGCAGGACTGGGGAAGCTGGGTAGCATCCATGCAGGGCAAGATGGACCAATTGATCTTTCAGATCTCCGTTCTCTTAGGTGTCGATTGATCTGGATTGACAGATTGATGACAGCATCCAAGGACTGGGGGACCCCAACTCGGGCCAATTCATCCTTCAGTGGTTCAGAAAGGCCCATATGAAACTGTATCACAGAGCAGCAGTGTTCCAGTTGGTATCGGAACTCCAGCGCCTAAATTCAGTAACATAGTCCTCAGCTGCTCTGCAACCTTGCTGGAGGGCGTGCAATGTTGCTTCTGCAGTTGCAGTCTGTTGGGGGTCCTCATAAAGCTCTTAACGGCCTATGTAAGGCCTGCAAGGTGCTGACAAAGTTCATCCATGGGAGAGGGTCCCTGCGCAGACTCAGACACGGCTGTCTGGTACTGTCACGTACCTGGTGGTGAAGTCTGATATGCAGAGGACAGCCTCTCTTACACCTCCAACTTGAGACCCCTGATAGAGCTGACAGGGACTTGGGAGTACAGAGTGGCATGAGTGCTTGACAGGATCGCTGGTGCAGGTGCTGAGAGCACTTCTGATTCGAACTGTGAGATGTCACCGACTGGAAGGCTGGTGTGGCAGACAGCGATGCGGGCACCTAAGATGGAGACCACAAGCAGGATGCAGGCAGAGCGGATAACGCACAGCTAGGCAGATCAGGAACCGGTGCAAAGGCAGAAGAGTAGTCAGGATGCAGGCCAGGTTTTGGCAGCAGGCGGGCAGCAAGGTACCAAGGAGCAGCTAGGAGAGTAGTCAGACATCCCGGAGTCAGCTGCAAGCGGATAGCAGGATAGTCAGTAGCAAGCCAAGTAGTCACAGGAACAGGAACTTCAAGATAACAGGTAGCAGGGGTTACAGGAAACGCTGTAGACCAAACAGCACTGAACCCTGGTCTCAGCCTTGTTTAAATAGCCCATTTGGCGCCAGAACTGTCACAATTGTGTGCGCGCATACAGATTCTCATCTCGAAACCTATTTTGCCCGTTCGCACATGCGCCGTGTGCCTCTCTTCACAGGAATGTGGAGAGCAGGTATTCTCCAGCACATATCGATATCCCCTACCTGTTCATTTAGTTTGTGTATTTTGTTTTATCCTGTTATTTTAAATAAATTTTACCTACATACTTCACCATACGAGTCCCCCCTCTTATCTTTTCACACCACCCTCTGCTCCTCTGAGGCTTGCTGACCGCTTCTACTCCAACCTAAGGAAACGCAATCCGCCCAGAGGATACACGCTGTGAGACAAGCACTCTTGATCCCTGTAATGGGGATGAACTGTTTCTGGTGAGTAGGGTGTGACACTGGGTGTTTGGTGAAGGAGTGTGGTCTTTGAAGTATCATCATCTACTGGTCTGGGAAACTGGAAGATCTCGCACACTTTCACATTGGGACACAGCCATTTGAGTCAATGAACTTATTTATTGGACGTTTTTGTTCTGTTTATATTTTTTGCTTATTCACCACTTGTGCAAAATATTCTTTGGAATAAGTGTCGTTATATGCACTTTGGACTTATATATTTCAGATAGTTTTTTCACTATTGCACTTTTGAACGTTTTTTGCATTATTGCACTTTTTGAATGTCATTTGCACTGTAATTTAGGATTTCATATATCCGCTATTTGTTGCTATTTTTGCCTAAGCTCATTTGCTAATTTTTGCACATAATAATTTTGCTATTTTTTGCACTTTATGTGGTAGCACGGTTTTATTTTACTATCTATTTCATATGGGACTTATTCCTGTTTGTTGATACATGCAGCTCCACATATATACATTTGTTCCACTGCTTTGGTAAAGAAACCTATTTTTGGTTTCATATCAAATTTCACTTTCTCCTGCGCTTGTTGGCTTGCCTTTCCTGACACATACTTGTCCCGCGATCTGATTCAGTTCCATTTATTTTAATGTATTTTCAATAAATTTTGTATTTTTTTATATAATTTTTGTATCTCTGTCCATTAAAGTCCCACCTTGAGGAATCTCCTGTGTATTGTATTTTCAGGGATGTGGACAGTTTACAAATCTACAGCCAGCTAGTAGGGTTCTCTCTCAACAGTTGTGAACATGTCTACTTGGTAATGTCCCTATAAACAGCATTCCTCACAGTGAAGTTCATGGTAGCACCGGTAACATAGGGGAATATCTGGAGGGATCCAAAGCCTGATGATCAAGTGTCATCCCCTGGAATTGCAGTGCTCTAGCCTATCTTGCTGCAGATTACTTGCCCAGCTTCTTCTGACTCATCAGGTGTGGCCTTTCTGAGGGGCTGACGAAGGGAAGCAGAGAGAGACAACAGCTTGTCTTAGTATCAAAGACTGTTCAAGTGAAAACATTCTTAAAGTGTTACTGAACCCAGCAATATAAAAACACTTCATCTGCCAGCCACCACAGTGCACACAGCTTCTAAATCTTCTTTTTATATCAAAATACTGCTGCTATATACATTTTGTTTCATCTGTATATTGCAGTCAGGTGATAAACTGCAAGTAGCCAGGACTTCCACAGTGTCATATAGGAGGAGACATTTCACTCTCTGATGATGAAACTTCCTTTGCATCAGTGACCCTTCACCCGCAATCCAGCCAGAGCTCATTGGTGCTTTGCCAATGATATGCTCAGTTCACAAATAAAAAATCACTGCCTCTAGAAATGCACTGTAGTCTGTGTCCATGTGAAACAGGAAGATTGAACAGAGCATGTGCAATGTTTCCACACTGCCTGCATGTAGTATAGTATAGTATAGTATAGTATAGTATAGTATAGTATAGTATAGTATAGTCTAATATAGTAGACAGTACAAGAAGGAAGTATCTGGCCATACAAGATCAAACAGCCTTTTTACACAATACAAAGGATTAACTCCTTAAGTTACACAGTGAGTATTGCAAGCATGCTCTTCCGCATATACAGACAGATTTTACTGTTGTGGGTTTAGTAACACTTTGGAGAAGTAACTAGGAGTCTCTCCAGTGATAAATTTCTTCAGCAACCAGAGATGGACACAACCTGCATAAAGCGGGAGTTTATCGAGGCAGCACACATGCAACAGGCAATCCAACCTACTTTGATATTGGCGCAGAAAGCCATGCCCTAGGGATGGATGAAAGGACCAGAAGTTCAAAGAAGGAATGGGACCTTGTATAAACCAATACGTCCTGAGACTGAATGCATTTTCATAATTTACCAATTTACCAGGTTGTGTAGCACAGCACCTATTTACTCACTAATGTCAGATACAGGCATGGTTCTCTTTTTTATTGGACATGCACAAGGAGTATGAATTATATTTCTCTGCTTCCTTGCCTCAGGAGCCCAGAAAGGCCACAACTGATGAGGCAGAGGTAACTACTCAAGTGATCTGCAGCCAGGTGAGAGGGTCATCATTTTTGGAACCAATGTACAGGCAAGTGGACCAGAGCCTAATAACACACTGCTTCTTCACAAGACCCGGCTACTGTGGGGAATCCCTCCCCAAATGCTACTAGATTACTGCAGTTCAAGGGGGATTGTGCTTTGTTCTCAGGCCTTGGATTCCTCTAGATGTTCACCTGTGTTACCAGAGCTACTCTGAAGTAGTGATTCTCAGCTTGTATCTCTGTTGTTACAGAGTTGTAGAAACTTTGCTATCAGTTTTTCATATGTTTGTGCAACTTTCATTATGCTATAAATATATATATATTTGCTATCACCATTAAAAGAAAACACTAAATGCAACTGTAAAACAAGTGTGCAAAAAAAATGCCCTCTAAATCTGTGAATAATAAATAAAGTGCATATAGTGTATAAAAAAATGAACTTACAGTATCTCACAAAACTGAGTACACCCCTCACATTTTTGTAAATGTTTAGTGTTGAGCGAACCCGGACTGTAACGTTCGGGTCCGTACCGAACTTTCGGGTGTCCTGGTCCCGGACCCGAACATTTCAAAAAACGTTTGGGTTCTGTGTTCTGGTAGTTGATCATGCATGTTGAATAGCTGCAGGGCAGCCAATCAACAAACGTTTCACTGGTTTGCCCTTAGAAGCCATCACAGCCATGCCTACTAATGGCATGGCTGTGATTGGCCAGTGCATCATGTGACCCAGCCTCTTTATAAGCTGGAGTCACAGTGCTGCATGTCACATGCTCTTGGGTTAGTGTAGGGAGAGGAAGCTGCCGGCGTGAGGGAGAGATTACAGACATTTTAACATCTGATCCTGCATCCTGAGATTACTACTGCTGTTGCTCTGAGGGACAGATAGCAGAAATTTGAGATTTCACATACTGCTGCTTTGAGTTGCAGATTGCAGATCAAACTCTGCATAAAACAATGATCGCTATGATCGTGCACAATGATCAGATTGTCGGAGTAATTTGAGATTTCACATACTGCTGCTTTGAGTGACACATTGCAGATCAAACCCTGCCTAACACAACAATCGTTACGATCGTACACAAGGATCAGATTGTGCGATCGTACTCAACGATCAGATTGTGGGAGTAATTTGAGATTTCACATACTGCTGCTTTGAGCGATCTGACTGCACTAGGTAGAGGCTTCTGCTTAGAGGGACAGATTATTGTTCAAAAATCATTGCCTACTCCTATAGGGCCAGCTGTTGCTGTAAGTGACACATTATTGTTCAAAAATCATCTCCCAGTTCTAAAAGGAGAGTTTCCAGCTGTTGCTTAGAGGGACAGATTATTGTTCAAAAACCATTGCCTACTCCTATAGTGCCAGCTGTTGCTGTAAGTGACACATTATTGTTACAAAATCATCTCCTAGTTCTAAAGGGAGAGTTTCCAGCTGTTGCTTAGAGGGATAGATTATTGTTCAAAAACCATTGCCTACTCCTATAGGGCCAGCTGTTGCTGTAAGTGACACATTATTGTTCAAAAATCATCTCCTAGTTCTAAAGGGAGAGTTTCCAGCTGTTGCTTAGAGGGACAGATTATTGTTCAAAAACCATTGCCTACTCCTATAGGGCCAGCTGTTGCTGTGAGTGGCACATTATTGTTCAAAAATCATCTCCTAGTTCTAAAGGGAGAGTTTCCAGTTGTTGCTTAGAGGGACAGATTATTGTTCAAAAATCATTGCCTACTCCTATAGGGCCAGGTTCCAGCTGTTGCTGTAAGTGACAGATTATTTATTGTTCACAAATCATCTCTATTTCTAAAGGGAGAGATTCCAGCTGTTGGTGTGAGCAGTGCATTTCTTGCACCAAAATAAAAAGTCCGGCTACGTTGGTGTTTTCCAAAAAAAAGGTATTAATTGGTATTAATAAATACTTATATAGGGCTACATTTGCGGGTCCAATGAGGAGAGCAAATAAGGGACGTGGTCATGGTGCTGCTGGTGATGCTGGTGCTGCTGGTGTTGGTGGTGTTGGTGAACCTCCTGTTGGAAGGACAGAGGACGTGGTCGAGGTGTGCCAGCTACGCGCACAAGGGAAACAACTTCCTCAGGTAGCCAACAGAACCTTCACCGGTATATGGTAGGCCCGAATGCCCCTCAACGATTGGTGAGGCCAGAACAAGTACAGGCGATAGTAGATTGGGTGGCTGACAATGCCTCCAGTTCCTTCACATTGTCTCCCTCCCGGTCCCTTGATGAAAGCTCAGAGTTGGCACCTGAACCCCATGGCCATCTGTCTTTCACCTCAGCCCCTTGTAAATTAGCCAAGCAGTCTGAGCCCCAAGTCCTGCAAGAGACTCTTATGCTTTTTGATGACTCTACTGGTGTGCTTTCCGTGGGCCATCCACATAGCGCTGCCCCAGAAGTGGAAGACATTGAGTGCACCGATGCCCAACCTCTTCTGTTGCAGGATGAGGACATGGAAATACCAGCGCACATTTCTGATGATGATGAAACACAGGTGCCAACTGCTGCAGCTTGCCTCAGTGTGCAGACTGACAAGAAGGGCAGTGGTGAAG
>BLSH010060895.1:604138-617061 GCA_018402905.1 Glandirana rugosa
CATCGAAAAATCTTTTAAGACATGGTGGTTTAAGTCGTGTACGCGGTCCGTTCCCTACACGGAGTTTACCCGAGCCGGGTCTCGGCGATGCTCTAAAGCCGGTAACAGCGTGTGGTGGTCCGAGTCACCGTTGTTGGTGAGTAACCAAACAACAAGTTACGGGCAGGTGTCGAGGACGCGTCACACCCCAAATAGGGGGTTTGTATAGTCGAAATTTTGTCGGATAACAGCAAAGGGGGACCTACACGACTACAACCACCACTTCCACAATACGACTCGTCTACTCACCCACCAGCTCCTCCTCCTCCTTTGTCCTCCGTTTCTCTTTAGGCAAATGTAGTGGCGGGTGGGCCTGAGCCGGCTAGCCATTTGGCGCATGTCCTTCCACCACCGAGGATTGCAGGGCATTTCTCTTTGCCTCCTGTTTCCTCCTCCTCCTCGACCACCCACTCATCTGCTCAGCATAACACCTTCACCACCAACATCAGCACATCCAGGGGGAAACGACAATAGGCTGTTTTAAAGCTGATATGTTTGGGGGATAAACCCCACACTGCGCAGGAGCTGTGGACGGGCATTGAACAACAAACCAATGAGTGGTTGTTGCCACTGAGCCTGGTGGTGTGCGACAATGGCCGAAATCTCGTAGCGGCTCTGGGCCGAGCCCATTTGAGGCACATCCCTTGCCTGGCGCATGTGCTGAATTTGGTGGTACAGAATTTTCTAAAAAGCTACCCGGATATGTCAGAGCTGCTGCATAAAGTGCGGGCCGTCTGTGCCCCTTTCGGCGTTCTCGCCCTGCTGCTGCTCGCCTGTCTGCGCTGCAGCGGAACTTCGGCCTTCCCGCTCACCGCCTCATATGCGACGTGCCCACAAGGTGGAACTCCACCTTGCACATGCTGGAGAGACTGTGCGAGCAGCAGCAGGCAATAGTGGAGTTTCAGCTGCAGCACGCACGGGTCAGTCGCTCTGCGGAACAGCAACACTTCACCACCAATGAATGGGCCTCCATGCGAGACCTATGTAGCGTATTGCGGTGTTTTGAGTACTCCACCAACATGGCCAGTGCTGATGACGCTGTTCTCAGCGTTACTATACCACTTCTATGTCTCCTTGAAAAAACACTTCCGGCCATGATGGAAGAGGATGTGGCACAGGAGGAGGAAGAGGGGTCATTTCCACGGTTATCAGGCCAGTCATTCGCAGGTGGCTCGGAGGGTGGGTTCCTGCACCAGCATAGGCCAGGTCCAAAATATTCAAGCCAGGGCACAGTTCTTGAGGACGAGGAAGAGGAAGATGAGGAGGAGGAGGAGGAGGAGGAATCGCAGCAGGGTGGCAACCAACTAAGCTCGTGGGCATCACTGGAGCGTGGCTGGGGGGATACAGAGGACACAGATGATATACCTCCCACAGAGGACAGCTTGTCTTTGCCTGTGGGCAGCCTGGCACACATGGCCGACTACGTGCTGCAGTGTCTGCGCAATGACAGCCGAGTTGCCCACATTGTAACTTCTTCTGATTACTGGGTGGCCACACTGCTGGATCCCCGTTACAAGGACAACGTGCCGTCCTTAATTCCCTCACTGGAGCGTAAGAGGAAGATGCGCGACTACAAGCGCACACTGGTAGAGGCGCTGCTAAGGGCATTCCCAAATGACACCGGGGGCTCAGCGGAAGCACAAGGCAAAGGCAGAGGAGGAGGAAGAGGCAACCAACGCACCACCAGCACCTCAGAAGGCAGGGTTAGCATGGCCGAAATGTGGCAAAGCTTTGTCAGCAGCCTGCCACAACAAACAGCACCACCAGCCGATAGACAACGTCTTAGCAGGAGGCAACATTTCAGCAACATGGTGCAAGAGTATGTGTGCACACGCCTACACGTACTGACTGATGGGTCTGCCCCATTCAACTTCTGGGTCTCCAAATTGGCCACATGGCCTGAGCTTGCCGTTTATGCCTTGGAGGTGCTGGCCTGCCCTGCAGCCAGTGTATTGTCGGAACGTGTGTTTATCACGGCAGGGGGCGTTACCACAGACAAGCGCAGCCGTTTGTCCACAGCCAACGTGGACAAGCTAACCTTTATTAAAATGAATCAGGCATGGATCCCACAAGACTTGTCTGTACCTTGTGCAGAATAAATATTTCGACCGGTCTCACACAGCCATTCATATACTTGTTTTTTTGAATAGGCCTCAATATTTTGGGGGCTACCCCAATTATAAACAAACAAAAAAAAAATACCATGTTGGCTACCTCTTTCTCCTCCTCGACCACCGCCACTTCCACCTACACTGCCATGGTCACGGCCTAGTCAACCTCTAGGCTCCTACTCCACATCCACCCCCCCTTCCCATTTTTATTTGATTTTAATTTATTTTCCCTATCCCCATTTTTTTGTAGGGCACTTGCCCTACGCTTACCCCCATTTTACTTCCTTTTGCAGCCCTCTAGCACTTGCCAGGACATTGTTACAGCCATTTTTGTGCCTAAAAGTTCCGGGTCCCCATTGACTTCAATGGGGTTCGGTGTCCGGGATAACGTTCGGGCAACGTTCGGTGCCGAACCCCGACTTTTTCCCAAAGTTCGTACGGACCCTCCGAACCCGAACGTCCAGGTGTTCGCTCAACTCTATAAATGTTTTATTATATCTTTTCATGTGACAACACTGGAGAAATGAAACTTTGCTACATTGTAAAGTAGTGAGTGTACAGCTTGTATAACAGTGTAAAGGTGCTGTTCCCTCAAAATAACTCAGCACACAGCCATTAATGTCTAAACCACTGGCAACATAAGTGAGTGAAAATGTCCAAATTGTGTCCAAAGTGTCAAAATTCTGTGTGACCACCATTATTTCCCAGCACTGCCTTAACCCTCTTGGGCATAGAGTTCACCAGAGCTTCAGAGGTTGCCATTGAAGTCCTCTTCCACTCCTCCAGATGACATCACGAAGCTGGTGGATGTTAGAGACCTTGTGCTCCTCCACCTTTCGTGTGAGGATGTCCCACAGGTGCTCAAAAGAGTTTAGGTCTGGAGACATGCTTGGCCAGTCCATCACCTTTACCCTCAGCTTCTTTAGCAAGGCAGTGGTTGTCTTGGAGGTGTGATTGGGGTCATTATCATGTTGGAATACTGCCCTGCGGCCCAGTCTCCAAAGGGGAAGGGATCATGCTCTGCTTCAGTATGTCACAGTACATGTTGACATTCATGGTTCCCTCAATGAACTTAAGGTCCCCAGTGCCAGCAGCACTCATGCAGCCCCTGACCATGACACTCTCACCACCATGCTTGACTGTGGGCAAGACACACTTGTTTTTGTACTCCTCACCTGGTTTCCGCCACACACGCTTGACACCATCTGAACCAAATACGTTTATCTAGTTCTCTTCAGACCACAGAACATGGTTCTAGTAATCCATGCCCTTAGTCTGCTTATCTTCAGCAAAATGTTTGCAGGCTTTCTTGTGCATCATCTTTAGAAGAGGCTTCCTTCTGGGATGACAGCCATGCAGACCAATTTGATGCAGTGTGCGACGAATGGTCTGAGCACTGACAGGCTGACCCCACCCCTTTAACCTCTGCAGCAATGCTGGCAGCACTCACATGTCTATTTCCCAAAGATAACCTCTGGATATGACGCTGAGCATGTGCACTCAACTTCTTTGGTCGACCATGGCGAAGCCTATTCTGATTGGAACCTGTCCTGTTAAGCACTGTATGGTCTTGGCCACTGTGCTGCAGCTCAGTTTCAGGGTCTTTATGTAGAGCAACAATTCTTTTTTTTCAGATCCTCAGAGAATTCTTTGCTATGAGGTGCCGTGTTGAACTTCAAGTGACCAGTATGAGAGAGTGAGAGTGATAACACCAAATTTAACACACCTGCTCCCCATTCACACCTGAGATCTTGTAACACTAATGAGTCACAAGACAGAAAATGGCTAATTGGGCCCAATTTGGACATTTTTACTTAAGGGTGTACTCACTTTTGTTGTCTAATTAAGAAAAAAAGTCCTTTGTGAAAAAAGAAAAGGGAACACAGTTGCAACTTTTCTTCCTCTGTGAAACCCACCACTGTGAATACCACCTTTGTTAAAGCAGAACTCCGGGATTTTCAAAAAATCCCCAATTAGTACACCTCCCTACACTAAACAGTTATTACATTTGTGAAATGCCTTACCTTTGAAGAGATATGTCCATATGTCAATTTAATTTACAGGAAGTGGTCTCTCGTTCAAATTATGCATTATGTATTCTGCAAGGCAGGCTCTTTAGAAGAGTGATTGCATCATATCCTCTTCTTTCTGTTTAGACTACATTTCCCATCAGGTATTGCAGATTTCAATGAATGTGGGAGGTAGCCTGTACATGTAAATGTGAACAAGCCCACTTCAACATGAATCACACCCCTCATTCTGCAGCCAGGCCCACTAACCAGTGACACACACCACATGTCTTCTCTTCCCTCTAGCCACAAGGAGATAAACATTTTTCCCTTAGATTCTTTCTGTAATCATTACTGAACTGTGCACACATCCCATAATGATATATTATACACTCTGTACTCTGCTGTAATTCACTATTAGAAATAATCCTCCTCCTCCTGCAGATTTTAGATAGTTATAACAATCAATGCTGGTATGGTATATATGAGAGCATCCCTAGCCGCACCACAGACAGAGAGAGCCGTGATGTTTTTTATCAGCGTGTGACACAAGTAAAGGTCCGCATGAGAAAAACACAAAAAAAAAGTGCAGCGCTAACTTACCAATCAACAACACAATAATGGTGGAACCCTCTAATGTATTGAAAACTCAATAGACTTCAATATCACCACAATACCAGCCTCTGTGATATGTAACATCACATATAATACACATCACATTGAAAATAAGACATATAAATGAAACTTTGCAGGGATGGTGGAAACCCCTCCTACAGATATATGGAAGTGTATGGTGTCAGTAATCAGTGCAGCCTCATCAGTGCCGCTTATCAGTGTCCATCAGTGCAGTCACACAGTGCCCACCAGTGCCGCTTATCAGTGGCCATCAGTGCGGTGACACTGTGCCCACCTGTGGCACTTATCAGTGCCTATCAGTGCGGTGAAACCGTGCCCACAAGTGCTGCTTGTCAGTGCCCATCAGTGTGGTAACACCGTGCCCACCAGTGTGGATGAAACTGTGCCCACCAGCGCTGCTTATCAGTGCCCATCAGTGCAGTGACACCATGCCCACTAGTGCCGCTTATCAGTGTGGTGACACCATACCCACCAGTGTGGTGACACTGTGCCCACCAGTGCTGCTTATTAGTGCCCATCAGTGCGGTGACCCCATGCCCACCAGTGTGGTGACACCGTGCCCACCAGTGCTGCTTATCAGTGCGCATCAGTGCGGTGACACCATGCCCACCAGTGCCGC
Source organism: Glandirana rugosa (assembly GCA_018402905.1). Taxonomy (NCBI): domain Eukaryota; kingdom Metazoa; phylum Chordata; class Amphibia; order Anura; family Ranidae; genus Glandirana; species Glandirana rugosa. The sequence continues at coordinate 609,553 of BLSH010060895.1, forward strand.
TTATCAGTGTTGTGAAACCGTGCCCACCATTGATGCTTATCAATGCCCATCAGTGCGGTGACATTGTGCCCACCAGTGTCTCTGATCAGTGGCCATCAGTGCAGTGACACTGTGCCCACCAGTGCCTCTTATCAGTGCCCATCAGTGCGGTGACACCGTGTCCCCCACCAGTGCCTCTTATCAGTGCCCATCAGTACGGTGACACCATGCTCACCAGTGCCTCTTATCAGTGCCCATCAGTGCGGCGACACCATTCCCCTCACCAGTGCCTCTTATCAGTGCCCATCGGTGCGGTGACACCATGCTCACCAGTGCCTCTTATCAGTGCCCATCAGTGCGGTGACACCATGCTCACCAGTGCCTCTTATCATTGCCCATCAGTGCGGTGACACTGTGCCCCCCACCAGTGCCACTTATCACTGCGGTGACCCCCCTCCCGCCCACCCACCATCTCATCAATGATAGCAGAGATCTCTTGCTATTAAATGCCTGGTATTTCTGGAATGCCTGGCATGTTTGCTATGTAAACTCTGCTCTGTATTTTTCTCCTGTCACAGCTGTATGGTGATATACACACTGCAGAGCGCAGCTCCGATTCGGCTCTGACAGGAGAAAGTTACAGAGCGGAGATTACATAGCAAACATGCCAGGCATTCTAGGAATAGCAGGTATGTTGTAGCAGGAGATCTCTGCTATTCCTGGAATGTCTGGCATGTTTGCGATGTAATTTGCAATGATTACATAGCAAACATGCCAGGCATTCCAGAAATACCAGGCATATCAAAGAAAAAGATTTCTGCTATCATTGATGAGATGGTGGGCAGGCGGACGAGGGGGGGGGGGGGCGGAGGGGGCATTGCTGGAAGAGAGGAGGAGGAGGGGAAGGAAAACCACTTTTATGCGAGACCCCCTCTGCCCATTACAGCCCAGCAGGCGGAAATAGAAATGCCTGCTGGGCTGTTAGAAGACCAGGAAGGTGTGTCAGACCGCTGCTGCCAGTACAGGATGGAGAGGCTCTAGCGGTCTTAAAAACAGGATGTCACAGGGGAATAACGGTTTTTCAGCATGTTCAGCAGGCTACTACAGAGGAACTACAGAGCTCAGAAGATGATGGATGGCATAGTTGGTGAAGGTAGGAGATCAGTAACAAGGACATGGAAAAAAGATTTTCCCCAGTTCTGCTTTAAATACTGATCCTTGATAACTTCCAATGGACAAAATGCATTAGGAGGAGCCTATTCACATTGATTGTCAGTCCACTCACATCATTGCTTAGGAGACAGAGCTGTAGCAGCCACATTTCAGCAGTATCGGTTTGTGCACAACCATACTGTACATGACAGGAAAGGGAAAGAGGGATTATTAGTGACCAGCTAGAAGCAGTGTGGGGAGTGTAGAGCTACCCCGGTGAGGGCTGCTTAATGGATCTGTACCCCAATGATAGGCGTGCGCACATAGGGTGACAGGTGTGCCTGGACACACCCTAATCACCCTGTACTGTGCAGATTCCCCCTGCTGCCTAGCTGCAGAGAAAGGGACGGGGGAATCTCTGTCCTCAGTCCCTTTCTCTGTCCCAAAAGTAAGACATCACAAACATCTGTTTAGGCTTTAGGTTTTATATTAAACCTAAATAAAATTGTAAAAAAATAAATAAAATATTGTAAAAAATAATAAAAAAACTAAATTGTAAAAAAAATAAATAAAATAAAAATAAACTACTGACACCGATCTCTGCCCTTCTGATATATATTTGGGCAGCTACAGTGGTGTAATGGATAGCACTCTCGCCTGGCAGCAAAAGGGTCGCTGGACCACGACACTGCCTGCATGGAGTTTGCATGTTCTCCCTGTGCCTGCCTGGGTTTCCTCTGGGTACTCCGGTTTCCTCGCACACTCCAAAGACATGCTGGTAGGTTAATTAGATTCTCTCTAAATTGGCCCTAGTATGTGTATGTATAACTGTGAGTGATAGATTGTAAGCTCCTTGAGGGTAGGGACTGATGTGAATGTACAATATATATGTAAAGCGCTGTGTAAATTGACGGCGCTATATAAGTACCTGAAATAAATAAATAAATATATACACACGCACTCATGTGTGTTTGCCGTTTGTGGTGCACACCCTAATGCAATAGGCTGCACACACCTATGACCCAATGGTTGCTCTGACCTTGCAAGTCCCCCAACACCTCTGATAGCCTGGGTTCCGACTTCCTCGTTGTGACAAAAGATACTTAGAAACACACTTAATCAAGTAAAGCAGTTGAATCTTATTTACTGAAAGATTTTTAGCAATGAAATTCAGTATGTAACGTACAAATGTTACCTGCTGAGGATTTGCTATGAAAATGACCCTGACAGCAGAAACAGTCAAAAGAGTAAGAACCAATGGCAGTGTAAAATAAACACTTACACTGAACCAACAAACTCTGCTTGGATTGAGCTCTATGGATACAGGCAGAAGGAGGGCAGGGGAATGGCCAGTTTCATGTCAGATCACTCCCATCTGTTCCCTGGCACCACAGTCGTACAAACTGTATAAATCTTGTATTTAATACAATTCAAATAACATAACCCTGAGTCTTTATGCCCGCTCTTTTAATTGATAGAGTCCTGGGTGTAAATATGAGCCCAATGGCTTTTAACCCTTGTGTGTGTGTGTGTGTGTGTGGGGGGGGGGGGTGGTATGTTGTAGTCTCTTAGAAGAAAGTAAGGCCTTGTGTCTTCAGTTAGCTCTTTAGTGGTGTGCTTGAGGTATCCTGGCAAGCAGGGTGATGTAAAGTATGCTTGTGGTGTCCTGGCTAGCAGGATGAACATTGTCGCTGCTCAGCAAAGAGTAGGCATAGCACAAAGTTCTCCTGCAAGTCTAGTTAGAGAAACAAGATAACGGTATCTGCATGCAGTGTCCTTTGTTATAGGAAGATGGGCAAGTGCCCGCTCAGCAATCCCAGCGACCTCCGGTATTGAAGAGTAGTATGAGGGCTCCGCAGCAGGCTTCTACAGAGTCTTGCTCAAGGGATGCTTGACGCTCAACCCCATGTTGTGCCGCACCACACCGCAGCCCAGCTGGATCTGGCTTGGATGTGATGAGAGAGGGCTCCAGGCTGCCACTCAACGACCAGAAGTGGCTGGCAATGGAGACTCCCGCACCTCCCGAATTGACTCTCTTTCTCCCCTGTTGCACAGGCTGCAGCTCGGCTGCACCACAGTCTATCACTGAGTCACTGCTTGCAGATCCAGGCCGTGGTCCCAAGAAGGAGATTCTGTCCCCACATGGTTTTTTATTACCTCTCCCAGCATTCTGTTCTACTTTCCCAGCCGGCTGGGATTTGTAGTCCATAACAGTCAGACTGAGTATGGAACTTTGGATTACATGTCCCAAAATGCTTTGCTCCATTCTTAGTTTTCATTCACCCTGACTGCAAGATGTGTCCGGGCTGGGCACTTGGAGAAAACATCCTCACTGTAGCAATATTGTAGATTGTCTCCTGAATATGCAGGCAATATTAGCCAGCTCCTGGCTACAGGAGTATGGAGCTTTGATAGATGCTGATTTTGTGTTATAACCACTTGCCGACCGCCGATCGGCATCTGACGGCGACAGAGTGGCTCTGTAAGGCAAAACGTCGTCATACGACGGCGGCTGCCAGATCGCGCACAGGGGAGGGCCAGGGAGTGGGTGCGGCGGATTCGATCTCCGCCGGCTACCCGCGATGCCCCCCCCGGAGTGAAAGAACGGAGGTCCGCATATGTAAACACAGACCTCCGTTCTATGAGAGGGGGAAGGACTGTGATCACAGCCTTCCTCTACATGGAAGCTGTGATCACTTCCCTTCCCCAGCTAGGGCAGCCCCCATACAGTAAGAACACGCCCAGGGAACACAGTTAACCCTTAGAGTGCCCCCTGCAGGTTAACCCCTTCACTGCCAATGGCATTTACACAGTAATCAGTGCATTTTTATAGCACTGATCACTGTATAAATGCCAATGGTCCCAAAAAAGTGTCAAAATGTTCCGACATGTCCGCCCCAATATCGCTAAAAATTGCAGATTGCCGCCATTACTAGTAAAAAATAAAAAAAACTAAAAACCCCAGAAATGAAATCTCATCATCCGTAAAGCGACCACTTTTGCGCAAACCAATCAATAAACGCCGGTTGCGATTTTTTAAATCACAAATATGAAGAAGAATATCAATCAGCCAAAACCAATGAAAAAAAATGTTTTTTTATAATTTTTTTTTGGATTTGGATTTTAGCAAAAAGTAAGAAATTTGGGTTTTTTTGCAAAATTGTCACTCTTCTTTTGTTTATAGCGGCGATCAGAAATGACGCAGCGGGAAAAAAAAATTTGTGGGAAAAAAAGGATACAAATTTTGTTTGGATACAACGTCGCACGACCGCGCAATTTTCAGTTAAAGCGACGCAGTGCCAAATCGCAAAAAGGGCTCTGGTCCTAAAGTGTGAAATCCTTCCGGGGCTGAAGTGGTTAAAATGTGAGTACAATTGCTTTACATTTTTTTTAATAAGTGGTTTTATATAGCATCAGGCTATTAGGAGTTTTTATCTCTTCTTGGTCTGGGTGGCTTACTGTGAAGTGATATGTGAAGATAGACATAAAAGGCTAGTTTATGAGAGGTTTATGAGACCTTATTATGTATAAGGTCATAGATTTCTGGTGAGCTATTTTGGCATACACTTGGTGTGCTGTGGACACTTTCACAGCAGTGCTTTGTTTTTTGGAGAACAAAGGATATACTAAAAAGTGTGGTACTCACAGTAATGAATTTCAAAGAGAAAGAAAAGTTGCAACTCCGTTTCTTTCTTTTCTTATTTCACAAAGGACTTTTTTTCTTAATTGGACACCTCTTTTATGTTTGGACTTTATGTACATAAGTTCTATTAATTTTTGTATACACTATGTGGGCTTTATCACAGTTTTCATTATTCTGCAGTGTATGCATGTCCTGAACCTGCGAACTGCAAGATACAGTTACTCTCTCTCTAATCTGTTAAAGGTTGTAGCTTGATTAAGACCCCTTTCACACCAGGGCCGCCCGAGTGTTAGCGGTAAAACACTGCTAATTTGCGGCGCTTTACTGCTTGTTATAGCGGAGCTATGGTGTCGCTATTCGGGCGGCAGAGATGCGCATTTAACCCCCCTCACAAGGGGTTAAAAAAGGGTCAAAAGTGCCGGTTAGCGGTGCTGCCGAAGTGGTGTTCAGCGCTTCGGGAGTGCTGTCCCATTGTTTTCAAGGGCAGGGGCGGTAGAGGAGCGGTGAATACACTGCTCCCACACCGCCCCAAAGATGCGGCTTGCAGGACTTTTTTACCGTCCCGCAAGTGCACTGCCCCAGTGTGAAAACACTCTGGCTTTCACACTGGGGTGTATTGGGGAGAGTTTTTCAGGCTCTTTCCGGTCACTATTTTTAGCGCAAAAGCGCCTGAAAAATGTTCTGGTGTGAAAGGGGTCTTAGTGATTGTAATTATCTTCCCACAATATCCTTGTAAACCTAAGAACCTATTGACAGCCTTTTATGGTTTTGTTTAATATTAATTTCTGCATTTGTGCAGATTACAGTGTATTTAAAAAACAAAAAGAACATATTTGATCACACAATACCTTTAAAACATGCTTGCAATATACCCTGTAAGTTTTTGTTATATTTATGTCCTGAGCATCAGACTCAGGTATGTGCACATTGTGATATTGTAGTATTCAGCTCAGTGGTAGAAGCATTTTAAGTGAGTCCACGCAACCCGAATTGTTGTTCAAGGCTTGCCAACCCACTTTTATTAAGCAAAATGAAGGTAAAAAAATCCTTTAAATCAGGATTTTTCATGCAGGGATTTCAGTTTCACACAGCAAAACAGGTAAGAAAAATGCAGAATCACCTGGCTTCCTCTTCAGCAGTGCTGCTTAGGCCCCAAACTTTGAACTTTGGCTTTTGATTGATTCCTCAGGCTGTCTCACCCAGCTCTCCTGGCTCCCTGGGTTCTCCTGGCACTCAGCCTTTAGTTGCAGCACCCTGTTGCATAGGCCCACTCCCTGGCCTCTCAATAGGGGATCTCCTGGCACCCATCTGATGCCCTAGCTTGAGACTTTCTGGCTTTCGGGTAGAGCTCACCTGTACCCTCAACAGAACAGACCTGTCTCCTGGACAAAAAAACATCTGTCTCCTAACAGGAAGCCAGTATTATGGTCAGGTCCTTGCTTATAATGAGTGTGTAGACCTGCACACTTACACAGATTGCAGGTCTCCACTAAGACCTGGACAGAGGATTGGAGATGACATCCCACTCAAATCTTTACGAAGTCTCCAGACCCCGATCAGGGATTACAAAAACCGTAGAAAACTGAATACCCAGTACAGACACTCTGGAGCCGGGGCCTAGAACTGTCAGAACACATATCACTAATATGTTAAGTAAATATGCAATTATAGGTAAAAGTGTGCACTGTATGTCTGGTCTCATGCAAATAGCAATGCTAACATTCATAAGTGAACCAATAAAGTGTAAAAATGTACCTATTGTAAATATCATAAACTGCCTATTACTCCATACAAGCAAAGATAGCAGTATAATGAAACAAAATGTATCAAAAAACAGATAACCTCTTTGCATAGGAAAAAGATTTGCAGCAAATTAAGACCCATTAAATTATATATACCACTATACTTTTGAAAATAACAATTACCAATAAAAAAAGGAAGAGAGTTTAAAAAAATGACATTACATGCCTTCCTGATCTAAGAAAAAAAAAACAAATGGACAGGAGAAAACAGGAGAAAATGCACACCAATAAAGCTATATGAAGTAAAAAAAGAACAAACACAAACCTAAAAAGCTCTCCTATCCTTGTAAAATAGCCTTTTTATTCAAAAAATAACCTGTGAAAGTAATGTCCCTATGTGATGTGTAAGAAACGGCAGTCAACAGCTACACTACAAAACCGTAAGAAAGCAGGAGGGCTTGTAGTTGAGCCTAAGCAATGTCAACTTACAAGAGTTGTGTGTGGCTTACTGAGGGCCTTCAATTCAGTAGCTCACAATGCTCTCCTCTATAGCTCTAACTTTACAAAAAAAGGATGATCTCTAGTTTTTAAATAATAATAAATATATATATATTTGTTTGACGTTATATTTCTCTCACATAAAAAAGGAATTTCTCTATATCTCTGACATGGCAACCTCATTTTTAAGTCAATTGACATGATACAAAATATGTTATATTTATAAAGAAAGGAGAAAAGGAGAAGATGCATAGCAGTGACTGGGTTTGGTTTGTGGGGCATTCGCTGAATCCATCATGGATTCCAAAACCCAATCCTTGTTGAAATCCATACGGGGAAATTTAAAAAATGGATCCTGGGCATTTTCATTTGCAATGGATTAAACAAAAATTGCATTACCAACTGAGCACTGTGATGGGGAAATGTACCAATATATATATATATATATATATATATATATATATATATATATATTTTTTTTTTTTTTTTTTTTTA
>BLSH010060895.1:656214-667106 GCA_018402905.1 Glandirana rugosa
TACGCGACTTCAACGACATACCTGTTCTTATACCAACTATGCGCTCTTTCAAAATACTCCTACCCTTATCACCCACATAACCGCAGATCGACCCAACACGAGGGAGGTCCATAGATGGTTACTTACAACTAGATCTTCAAAAACCCTTCCGTTCCGCCAAGCACCTATATCCCCGACCTCTAAATAGATCCTCCCCCATATCCTGTACCAATCTCAGTGGTGTGCGATAATGTCAGGGCACGAACACGCTCAGCTATTCAACTTTTCCACCCTCTCTTTCCCTTCCCCCAATAACAATCCCCGTATCATCCTCTTATAACACTGTAGAACACTCAACAGCACCATTCACTCCCCGGTCAGAGATCAAGGATCCTGAGCGTAGATACCTCCTTCTCTCAGGCAGACTCTCAGACCAAGATGTCACAATATTCTCCTACTATGCCCCTAACAATAACCCCCTTCCCTTTCTCTCCCACCTTTTCAACTTATCGACTCGCACAAGCACGGGACTGTAATAGCGTGTGGTGACTCTAACCATGTCCTATACCCCCTCCTAGATAAATCTCCAGCCCCTATATCCACGAACCGCCTTGCCTTCCCAAAAACTTCTAGATCAACATTCATTGGTAGATACCTGGAGGGAGCACAACCCAGCTAGACGCCAATACACCCACTATTCCCATCCTCATAAAACTTTCTCGCGTATCAACCATATTCTTGTCCATACAGCAACTTCAGCGCATATTTCAGACTCCTGTATTGTGCCCAGTAGTCACAACCTTTTCCACCATAGTCCCTACACCCTCACAATGCACATGGACCATCAACGATAGTCTACTGGCTCTTCCGGCCCACAGACTGGAAATTGCCTTGGCCCTAAAAGAATACCTTCAGCACAACACCACTTCCCAGACTGACCCATTAACCCTATGGGAGGCCCATAAGCCATACATCAGAGGGGTCTGCATTGGCCCGGCCTCCTATGCACATAAAGAGCACCGCAGAAAACTTGAAAAGATGTACTTGGCCTTTTGCAGAGCCACAGAAAATTTCCAAAACTCCCCATCCCCGGCGACCAAAGACCTATTTGAGAAGACACACTTGTAACTAGACATAAGTTTGACAGAATCAGCTGAAAAAACACTTTGTAAAACTAAGCACACTCTATACATGAAATCTAATAAGCCTGATATGTTCCTAGCCCTCGCACTTCGTAGAGCTGTCTATACTCCTAAACCAATAAGATTAAAATCGTCCCCTGATGCTTATACAAGTAAACCACTGAAGATCTTGAATACTTTGCAGAACTTTACGGGAACCCTAACACCTTCACACAGTCCCAACTCGACTCCCTACTTTCTGACTTTCACCTTCCGACTCTTATTCAGGACCATAAACCTGCCTTCAACAAATCTATTTCCCTAGAGGAAGTAATCGCTACTATCAAGACACTAAAACCACGCAAGCGCCCTCGGCCACCTATTACAAGGTTCTCAGACCTCCTAGCCCCACTTCTAATTGAAGCCTTCAATGCCATCCTTAAAGACCACCAGTTCTGAACAGACTCTCTAACAGTATCTATTTCCATGATCCCTAAACCCAACACTGACAACACAGCATGGTCCAACTACCGACCCATTTCGATCCTCACCCTTGACATCAAAATTCTGGCCAAAATCCTCGCAGCTCGCCTAAATCCTATTATAGGTACACTAATTCATAGGGACCAGACAGGGTTTATCCCCTCCAGACAAGCTGGAGATAACATCCGCAGAGCCACCCTGCTGGCGCATACAGCCAGGTCGCGTCATATCCCCACGTGTTTCCTATCTCTGGACATAGGCAAGGCGTTTGACTCACTTACATGGCCCTACTTACGCTCTATATTTCAGAGGTGGGGATTTGGCACACACTTCCTTAAGTGGATCTCGACTCTATACCACAACCCTAAGGCCTATGTCATCTATTCTGGATTTCGCTTAGATCCTTTTCACATACATAGGGGCACGCGTCAAGTCTCCCCCCTTCTTTTCGCCCTAGCGATTGAGCCCTTGGCCATCCTCATCAGGGGATAATCCCAACATAAAAGGTCTTGAACTTGGTGGCCATCACCACAAACTGTGTCTTTTTGCGGATGACAAAATGTCCATACTTTCCAAAATACTCTAAGTTTTCCGGGTCCTCCCAATCAGAGTCCTTTCACACCTTCTTAGAATACTCCAACGTAGAACTTCACGCTTTATTTGGGGAACACTCAGACCGCGCCTACCCCCACGCACTCTCCAAATTCCAAGCATCCGTGGAGGTTTAAGTGTCCCTAATTTTAGCAAATATCATCAAGCTGCCCAATTAGCACAACTTACAAAATACCACGCGACCAAGGAAATCCCCCTCTGGGTGGCTCTAGAAGCTGTAGACTCTGGTTACACCCTTCTCACTGCGCACATACTCTCTGGGACAGTCTCAAAACGCAATTTGATCTCCAATCCCCGCATAACCCACTCCTTTCATTTCTGCGCAACCCTGCCTTTTCTCCAGCCTGGTCCTCGCCCCACTCTTTCTCAAACTGGTCCAGAGCCGGCCTCCTACGAGCCCACCACTTATACCAATCTACCACCATCACCTCTTTCCCTACCTTATGTGAACTTCACAGCTTGCCACCTACAGAACTATTCAGATACATGCAAATAAAACACTTCTTTGCACAACACGCAGCCCCAGACAACTCAGACCCGCCGTTCACACCATTTGAACAGGCATGCAAATCGGACCCCCACAAACAAGGTCTGATCTCCGACCTGTATGTGCTACTTCTTTCATCCTCTACCTCCGCTCCTCCCTCGTACACAGAGAAATGGGGAATTGACCTGCCCACACAATTCGATTCTTTAGACTGTAATCAAATCTGGCAAACTACTAAATCTGCCTCTCCCAATATAGTAGTGCAGGGGGCCAACTACAAGGTGCTCATGAGATGGTACCTGGTCCCTAGGTAGGATCTCCAAATTTCACCCGACCTATACCCCCAATTGCTTCCGCGGCTGCACAGACCGAGACACCCACATACATATCTGGTGGGACTGCCCTATCGTCCACGACCTTTGGTCTGAAGTCTTCCAGCTTTTAACTACAGTGTTCGGCACAGCTTTAACCCCAGATCCTACAGTGGCGCTTTTGAACAGCAAACCCCTGTCCCTAACCCATCATCAATTTAAGCTCTTACTATTTATCACTACAGCAACCAAACAGTCCATAGCCAAGGCTTGGAAATCTCCTTCCCTATCTTTGGTTCCAATCAAACATAGAATCACCCAAGCATTTATACATGCCAAAACTGACGCCATCTATCTTAATAAACTCTCCAAATTCAAAAGACTTTGGAATCCTTGGATTACTCATTGCCTCCCCCCGGGCTTTGATCACACCCTATTTACCGACTATGGGTGAGATAACCTCCCCTAACCAACATTCGCCTCCACCCCTTCTAAACACATACAACCCCCCTCTGGAGATACCCCCCTCTCTTTTCCTCCTATGCATCACCCCCCTCTCCCAACGGGCTATCGATACCTGAATACACAACCCTTCATCTTTCTTACTACCCTCCCTCTCTACAGTTCACTCATAGGACACAAGAGGTCTCCGCCTCCTAAGGATTGCTGGGCCACAGAGCCGGATCCAAGCTTGGGTAGTGGACTCTCTATCTATCTCAATCCTTTGGATTATATAAAACCCAAAATTGACATCCATATAACACCCCCCTTACCTCTTCTCCCATCCCATTACTAATGAAAACTTTCGGACTTCCTCCTCCTTAGCGGCTACTCTTACACCCCATACTTTAACTAAAACCAATACTGAGTTACAATACCTAAAATTTTCCCAGGTATATACATCTACAGTATTATAAAACTAGGTCATTGTCTATACGATTTCAATTGCATACTATTGTTTTACTTCTATTGTTCTTATTGAATGATATAGCTTATCCAAAATGTGAAAAGTTCCTTACCAGATGGTTTTGATCTTGAGGAGAAAGAGATCAATTGTGCCTGGGTGCCACACAGCTCACTATAACATCCTCAGCTTCCCTGGTGATTCAGCACTCAACATAAAGGCCACAAAGAGCAAAGAAAGAACAAAAAGGTAAATCCTATAGTGTAGTATTTTAAAACACAATCATATTTACTAAAAATATGGGAGAAAAAAGACTGACAAACAATAAGAACAGCACCGTCGCAAGTCCACCGGCAGCCGTGATGACATCATGAACCAAGCCCTTACCAATGTGTTTCATCCCTATACAGACATCAACAGCATCAATGTCTGTGTAGGGATGAAACGCGTTTGGGGACTTGGTTTATGACATCATCAGCCTTATTGGTGGACTTGCGGGGTTGCTATTCTTAGTGATTCAGTCTTTCAGTTCCCATGTGAGCAGCATTTTTAATAAATTGGGCTGCTATTGTTTATTGAATAGACACCTATGCAGATAAGTGCACCAGATTACTATTTAAGCAATTATTATGCTGCAGTGTTAGCTATTTGTACATGTCTCACAGGTCTTGGCAGGAGTTGCATTTTGGCTAGAACAACCGAGTGAACCATCATTTGATGGACTAGTCATTTCTAGTTATGTCCAGGATTTTATATCAACAAAATAAAGTGAACTGTAGAATGGGTTAGAGGGAAAATCTTTGCCAAATATTTGCAATAAGATATAAGAGGAACAGTCTGAACTGGTATTTGCAGTGGTTAACAATGCACAGCACAGAGACACCCAGTTCAAGCAGGTCCATCCTACACTTTTATTCAGCAAGGCAGCAAACATGATTTCATTATAGTAAGGCTTTAAACTGCTAGTTCATAGCAAACAAAACATCTGCTTGTCCAAACCACTATCCAAACTCAAGTTGGTTTCTGACTAACAGGGTGCCCCCTAATGCGTTTTCCAAAGCAGACACTTGTATGTTTTTTGATGTTCTGCTTGCCTTCTCACCCAGCAGCAGGCTCCCTCAGTAGAGATAAACAGTGCCCTGTGTTATGATAATGAAGACTAAGGACCCCAAACTGAGTGGGGAATAGGGCGTCTTATTCAAAATTAGCATTAGCATTTCAAATCATAAGATGGAACAGTTCATCTTTACACACATCAGGCTTTAATAAATCCCATTAAACGTTCTTGGCAGAACATTGTTAAATCCTAGCATTATCATAAATTCCACTGAGACAGCTTGAGCCAGGGCAAGGGAGCCAAGTCAGTGGGTTATCTAAATCTGGTTTAGTAGGTCTGTACAGCCTGTTTATAAACCGTTGTAAATTGCAAAATGGCTATCATAGGCATTACTTAGCAAAATTTGGCAAGCCAGAGCACTGATAACCAGGGACCTTTTATGAAGCCTAACATTAAATAGGCATTAAACATTTTTAGTTTTACAACATCTCTGACCAGGGTCATTAAACCCATTAGTAGAGTAACTCTGAAGTAAAAAGCCTGATAATAACCATTGAAACCCTAAGCAGGAGCCTTAATGCCTGCTGTAAATACTGTATATCTAACTGCCAGAACCAAAATCAATAAATAATCCGTAAATCCTGATATGATCAAATTACATTAATAACAGGTGCTTATACAAATGTGTAAGAAAATAATTGGTCACATTAAATTTCCTAAGAGGTTGGTACATCCTATGGCTATCATGTTTAATCTCTTTCAAATGGTAGTTTCAGTCTATTCAATAATACATTGGTTATCAGACACATGGTCATATATAAATATGATTATATGTAGAAATCCGTTCTTGCGAGTCTGCAAAAAATATAAATATTTTAGCACTCCTACACCCCTCAGACCCTGCTTCCAGGGGTGATTGTCTGTCCCTAACTGCAAGTAATCCCGTACAATTACATCCCAACACCCATTCATGGACAGCTGTGGCCACTGTCAGCTTGCCATTGCTTTGTACAGGCTGAGTGACCACAACTGCATCCATCTATGAACCCAGGTGCGGGAATACGCTAAATTCTGGCCACAGCTGGCTCACAAATGTGTGAATTAGGACTAAGAATCATCTTTGAGGGCCAGAAACTCTGTCAGATAATACATTTACACTTCAGTAAACTGGACTCCGTAGGAGCCAAAGACCAGGCAAAATATATTAAATACTTTCATTTTTAATCCCATTTATTATGCTGCTGCTGTCTATTTTTGTAATATCTTCTTCTTCATTATTCTTCTTTATTTCCTCCTTGGCTGGGCATGTGACAGACTCTTCTTAAAAATCAGACTTGCTAAACCAGACAGTGTAAATGGTGTAGTTCTGTTAAAATGTGGTGGTAGTTGCTGCATAGCTCCCTCTTTGCTCCTCATTTGTCCTTCATTTTGGTCTGATCTATATAGTTGTATATAAAATGCACTATTTATATTTTAAAAAGTGTGCTAAACCTTTTATCCCATTTCTAAATTGCTGCATTTGTAAATTTCAAAAGCCATTATAAAATAATAATATTGATAAAATAGACACTTGTGAGTTTAACTGCTTTTTATTTTTTTGTATAGTTCCCCTTTAAGGGGGTGTGGCAGGAGGCATGGCAGGATTGTGTTCTATGCCTACATACTTTTGCTAATAGGTGTCCCTCTTTCCCATCTCAAAAGGTTGGGAGGGATGGTTGTTGCATGTGTGTTACCTCACTCTCCTCCTGCTGGTAGTTCGATTGTCACGTATTATGGAAAATCTCTGTGCTGGGTGAAGCTGAAAGTTCTACTGTTACACCCTGAGCATCAGTAAGCTTGCATATATAAAGATCTGTGGACAGCTGAGACTATTAATGAACTCTGGCTACCAGGTAAGATATGGACCTTGGACTGGAAGCTCTATCCCACCCAAAACTCTACAAAGCCTGGGCCACACTTATAGACTTTCCAGATCCATGTCCAGCAATACAGTGTTTTAAGACAACCCAGCAACGCTGTAGGTCCAGCCTTAATCCCACTTCCTCCCTCCAGCAAGCCCCTACTCCTGACTCTCATCTTGGCACAGCTTCCTCCTCAACCAAGAAGAACATCTTCCAGGACCACTTCAAGCCTACCTCCCAGCCCAGAGCACATGCTAAGCCCAACGCAGGCTATGGACCTAACAAATCAGATAAGCCCAGCAGCACCTCTCCAGGCCGCAAACCACTGCATGTACCAGTGGTAATAGGCCTCCTACTGGTTGGCTGGAGGAAATATACATATTCATAACTCAGTTTTACTGTGGCATCTAACACTGTTGTCAAAGGTACTAGTGATATCTACTGGCAGTGGATAGAAAACACAGCTCCACTGAGTTTAGAGGAAAGCTAAGTGAACAAATAAACTACAATTCAAACTTAGACTGACTACTACCCAACATGACTAAATTTGAGTAGTAACCCCTGTTTAGGGTAGTGTGCTACACATACTGTATGTATTAACACAAGATTTATAACACAAGATGTTTGCATCTGCTCCTAACTAAAGAAACTTCTGTTTAATTACAGTTCTAAATGCAGTAAGAACCTTCCAAGATTGTATCCATTAATTAGCATGCATTGTCTATTCTGCTTCATCAGCAACATATATATATATATATATATATTATGTGTAGCCTGTCAGCAGGTTAGCACTCACATTTTGGATATTGAATGAACAAGCAATTGTAACCCCATGCAATCAATTAGTCATCAGGAACTCATTTTTAAAACCATAGTGCCTCAAATCACAGAAGAAATAGTGATCTAGAAAGTGTTATGCATATCTGGCTTTAGATAATAAAGGAAACCTGCACAAAGAGAAATATGGAGGCTGTCATTGCTTAACTCTCATACTAAAAAAAGCTAGTTGTCTGGCTGTCATACTGACTTTGTGGCTTCAACAGGGTTCAAACTTTAGCTACTAGCCAGGCCTTAAGGGTTATTTGCCACCTGTTGCCCCACCCAATCCCTACCCTGCCCCACCCCTAATTAAATACGCCCCCATAAATTATCTCATGAAATGACACTTAAATGTTTTATGCAGAATTAATATTTATTTTTGTAACTTAACAACAACATTATCAGTGCCCTTCAGCGCAGTCTCACCAGTGCCCATCAATGCAGCCTCACCGGTGACCATCAATGCAGCCTCACCAGTGCCCACCAATGCAGCCTCACCAGTGCCCACCAATGCAACCTGACCAGTGCCCATCAATGCAGCGTGACCAGTGCCCATCAATGCAGCGTGACCAATGCCCATCAATGCATTGTGACCTGTGCCCATTAATGCAGCATAACCTTTCAAAAAAGTTATAAATTGATTTGCATTTGATTTGCAAGTGAAATAAGTATTTGATCCCCTATTAATTAGCAAGATTTCTGGCTCCCAGATGTCTTCTATACAGGTAACGAGCTGAGATTAGACGTGCTCTCTTAAAGGGAGTGCTCCCAATCTCAGCTTGTTACCTGTATAAAATAACCTGCCCACAGAAGCAATCAATCAGATTTCAATCTCTCCACCAAAGAGCTGTCCAAGGATTTCAGGGACAAGATTGTAGACCTACACAAGGCTGGAATGGGTTACAAGACCATCACCAAGCAGCTTGGTGAGAGGGTGACAAGAGTTGGTGCGATTATTCACAAATGGAAGAAACACAAAATAACTGTCAATCTCCCTCGGTCTGGGGCTCCATGCAAGATCTCACCTCATGGAGTTTCAATGATCATGAGAACAGTGAGGATCAGCCCAGAACTACACAGGACAATCTTGTCAATGATCTCAAGGCAGCTGGGACCATAGTCGCCAAGAAAACAATTGGTAACACACTACGCCATGAAGGACTGAAATCCTGCAGAGGCCACAAGGTCCCCCTGCTCAACATTAAAACTCAACATCAACATAAAAAAACTGACAGATGGTCTCACCATTATTTATTATATCCAAAAAAAATGTTTTGACTAGAATTGGACTGTAGCCTCTATTTAGGTCTACAGCTGCCATGGTACTGAATATTTGACCAGCTATGACATAAGCACACTGGTAACTGTGGCAGCTACCACCAGTCATGCTTTGAATGTAACATACATTGCACATGTACACTAAGCAGATTGTACTGTAAATGAAAACACTTCAGAAAACAGCATTGGTATGTTTGACTAAAGTTTCATCAAACCCTCAGCATTTTTAGTTTAACACAATAAAATGAACATCCTCCAGTAAGCTATTTGTTAGAATTCTTACCCCAGCACTTGCAGTTTACAACCTTCAATGCTGTTGGCTCCTGATCCCTGAGTGCTACTTCCCTGAACTTTCAGTCTTCACTGGAAAGCGTTAACATGTGGACACTGCAGTCTCCAGCCAGTATGTTAGCTTGGGGAAGCAGGGGAGTGCCTTGCTATCCTAGGCTACGGGGCTGTCTGTTTCTACTGATGACTACTGTGTAGGGAGGCACAACTCTAGTCCCTGCATGCAAGGGTGGCTGTGTAGGATACTTCAAGAGAAAGGAACCACCCAAAAACAGGACTATGGAGGCAGCTGTCATGGCACCAGCTTAAAATGGAACATAGGTGTAGCACCCTCTACTTTAAGTAGGTGTTAAGTGTGAGATTTTTGTGTAGGTGAGGCACATTTAGTCAGGCCTGACTGAGAGCAGACCTGCTTGTTTTGATTCTGGGCTGGGAGTAGCTCAGGGTAAGGCTGGGTGATTCACAGGTGGTGTCATCATGACCTCCCACTTCTTTCCAGAAGCCTCTGGTGTTTCTGGAAGGAGAGGTGGGAGGGGGGTGTAGCCACCTGGGATGTTCTAAGAGCCCTGCCCAATTCCCAACCTGGATTGGCAGGGGGCAGGTCTCCTCAAATACCCAGCATCAGCGCAGTCTAGGAGGAGAGTTCGGGTGGAAGTCTGAAGATGAAGTAGTGTGTGGAGGCTGTCGCAGCCAGGGGAAGCTGCCAGTCTGGGGGGGGTGACCTCAGGCCTGGAGTGCTCGGGTGCAGCCGGGAGAAGTGAGATCCTGGAGTGGAGGCACAAGGCAGAGCGCAAAGGACAGCAAGAGAGCACTATCGGAGAGATCTTCAGTGCAGGGATCACAAGTGTCCGGAGTCGGTGAGTGAGACACGCCCTGGGGAACTGGAGGCCTGCCGGAGCAGATTGGGGTGAGAGACAGTCTGGAAAGGATGCTGAAGCCAGTGTAGGACTGTGGTGTCATGGTGGCAGTGGAGGAGGCCATTGCAGCTGGAAGGGCTGGTGGGGCCTTGAGGTGGATGGGCTGGGAGTTGTAGTCCATCGTACTAGTTAGCACACCTGTACTTTGCTACACTTTGGTGGCATGTGGTCCCTGCCTGTAATGGGTGGTCCGGAGGCCTAACCATGTGCTAGCTAGGCCAGAACCAAGTGATAGTGCTGGAGAGAGGAACAAGGAGTGAAAAATACAGCAAACGTCAGTACTGGAGTGTAGAAGGAGAAGTGTACATACGGTGTTGTATATAGAGGTCCCAAGAACTGTTGATCTTTGGGCATCCCATAATCATCGCTACCCCATCCAAGTTCAATCCCCTAATAAAAATACAATAACAAAGTACCAGCCTGTACTGTGACTCCGGATGTGATGAAGGAGTGTGACTGAGGGCAGTGTGATCAGGTGAACCACAACATTCAGCAACCCCCAAGTGGGCATTGGCTACACACTTCTTTATTAAAAGATAAAGAAACTGCATATTCAGTAAGATTAAATTAGCCGCTGAAAGTGCTTAAAAATGGAGAGTTTCATAAAACTTCAAGGATTTAGTAGCCTTTACAGAACTTAAGCATATCTCTTGGTTTAATCATTAACAAAAAAAGTCCTGCCCCTTATAAATAAAAGGTGCCAAAGTACTACTTAACCTGTCAATGTGCCACCAC
>BLSH010060895.1:667752-690953 GCA_018402905.1 Glandirana rugosa
TTTCTAAACCCCGGGAATTATCAAAACGATACCCCGAGACGGTGTGTATTAATTTCTAGACTTGTGTTGTCATGTTATGAAAAGGCAAAGACTAACGTCACAACGTATCTTAATTTTTGTGTCTCAACAGTATAATGTTGTGTATTTTTCTGTTTTCGATGCATGACGAATCAAATAATCCGTACGACACGTGACGTCGTATTTTCTCGATATTTCCTCTTATCTTCCCGCTTAGTACTTTCTCTTACATCCTTCTGCCTCTTTTTGATTTTGTCGAATTTACCCAAATTGTTTCACTTTTGTGCCTTTATATTAGTCTCTTTCCATTTAAGCTGTTTTAGTTTTTCTCCGTCTTCCTACATTCTCTTTCATGATTCGCCCTTCTATTCTCCTTTATAGCTCTTTTATGCTGCAGTGCACAGCATGCCTAATAAACTAAGCAGTACGTAGCTTTTGTCTTTTTATGTGTTGTAATATGACAACTCTGTGTTTTTAATTCTATGCAACACTGCAATCAGAAACGGAAAAGTATTGTACTGTTGTGTTCAGATCTTTAATTATGTGTGGCAGAGCCCCATAGCAAAACTATTAAGGGCCCCAAATCTTTTTAATGCAGAGAATACTAATGGGTTTTTTTATAGCAGTTGTAAACAAACTATAAATAGATTCACTTTATCCAAATGTGATTGCCATATGCTACTGCTGCTTGAATCATTTACAGTCCCCTGTGCTTCTGGGCCCCATAGCAGTAGCCTATGGCTATATTTATGCCCATGACTGTTGTCAAAATAATACTTTTTTCGAATTATGAGTTTTCAGCACTGGCATCACGACTCTCTGTCAGTTCAGCACCATACTATGTGCTTTCAACATTGACATCTCCAGTGTCAGATAAGGTAAGTATGCTGTAGAAAAGGTTAAAGTAGCATTAAGGAATAGGTAAAGGGTTAGGGTAGCTTAGTGTTAGGGCCAGGGGTTAGGGGATTCAGTTTAAAGTGGTTGTAAATCTCTGAAATTACAAAATGAACAAAGCATATCCTTATATGCAGTATCTCACAAAAGTGTGTACACCACTCACATTTTTGTAAATATTTTATTATATCTTTTCATGTGACAACACTGAAGAAATGACACTTTACTACAATGTAAAGTAGTGAGTGTACAGCTTGTATAACAGTGTAAATTTGCTGTCCCCTCAAAATAACTCAACACACAGCCATTAATGTCTAAACCGCTGGCAACGAAAGTGAGTACACCCCTAAGTGAAAATGTCCAAATTGGGGCCATTTTCTCTCTGTCATGTGACTCGTTAGTGTTACAAGGTCTAAGGTGTGAATGGGGAGCAGGTGTGTTAAATTTGGTGTTATTGCTCTCACTCTCTCATATTGGTCACTGGAAGTTCAACATGGCACCTCATGGCAAAGAACTCTCTGAGTATCTGAAAAAAGATATGTTGCTCTACGTGAAGATGGCCTAGGCTATAAGAAGATTGCCAAGACCCTGAAACTGAGCTGCAGCATGGTGGCCAAGACCATACAGCAGTTTAACAGGACAGGTTCCACTCAGAACAGGTCTCGCTATGATCGACCAAAGAAGTTGAGTGCACGTGCTCAGCGTCATATCCAGAGGTTGTCTTTGGGAAATAGACATATGAGTGCTGCCAGCAATGCTGCAGAGGTTGAAGGGGTGGAAGGTCAGCCTGTCAGTGCTCAGACCATATGCCACATACTGCATCAAATTGGTCTGCATGGCTGTCGTCCCAGAAGGAAGCCAGAAGGAAGCCTATTCTAAAGATGCTGCCCGCAAACAGTTTGCTGAAGACAAGCAGACTAAGGACATGGATTACTGGAACCATGCCCTGTGGTCTGATGAGACCAAGATAAATGTATTTGGTTCAGATAGTGTCAAGCATGTGTGGCAGCAACCATGTGAGGAGTACGAAGACAAGTGTGTCTTGCCTACAGTCAAGCGTGATGGTGGGAGTGTCATGGTCTGGGGCTGCACGAGTGCTGCTGGCACTGGGGAGCTACAGTTCATTGAGAGAACCATGAATGCCAACATGTACTGTGACATACTGAAGCAGAGCATGATTTCCTCCCTTTGGAGACTGGGCTGCAGGGCATTATTCCAACATGATAACGACCCCAAACACACCTCCAAGATGACCACTGCCTTTCTAAAGAAGCTGAGGGTAAAGGTGATGGACTGACCAAGCATGTCTCCAGACCTAAACCCTATTGAGCATCTGTGGGGCATCCTCAAATGGAAGGTGGAGGAGTGCAAGGTCTCTAACATCCACCAGCTCCGTGATGTCATCATGGAGGAGTGAAACAGAACTCCAGTGGGAACCTGTGAAGCTCCGGTGAACTCCATGCCCAAGAGGATTAAGGCAGTGCTGAAAAAGAATGGTGGCCACACAAAATATTGACACTTTGGGCCCAATTTGGACATTTTCACTTAGGGGAGTACTCACTTTTGTTGCCCGCGGTTTAGACATTAAATGCTGTGTGTTGAGTTATTTTGAAGAGGCAGCCAATTTACACCATTATACAAGCTGTACACTCGCTATTTTACATTGTAGCAAAGTGTAGTGTCTTCAGTGTTGTCACATGTAAAGATATAATAAAATATTTACAAAAATGTGAGGGAGGTACTCACTTTTGTGAGATAAGGTATGTTTTACTTGCCTCAATCCAAAGCACTTAGTGCTATTTCTGCCTGCTCTCTCCTTCCTCTGCTTCAGTCACTTCCAACAATTGTTTAACTCAACACCAAACAACCCAGGGAGAAACTCCCCCTCTAGCACACAGCATGTGATTGACAGCCTCAGCTATGCATGTTTCCCTATAACACTGTGTATAGGGGGATGTCCATTCCCCCCACTCAGGTCTCAGATTGCACCCAGATGTGTTCCATGCAGTGTGTGGCATCAGATCCCCACCCTGACCTTGTGGAAGCTCAGAAATAGCCTTTGATGTGTGATCTTTAGAAGGCTGTAGCGAAGAGAGTGCTGCAGATAAACAGGTACAACTCATGTAGGATGATATATTTCTAGCAAGGCTGTCACCACATTGTTTACATTGATAATCAGGGCACTGACCATTAGTGCCCTGATTATCAGGGCAGCCCCATCCTTGCCGCCTATCAGTGACCATCAGTGCACCCTATCAGTGCCCATCAGTGACGCCTATCAGTGACCATCAGTGCATCTTATCAGTGCATCCTCATTAGTGCCTATCAGTGCAGCCAATCGATGTCCATCAGTGCAGCATATCAGTGCCCATCAGTGCAGCCTATCAATGTCCATCAGTGCAGCCTATCAGTGCCCATCAATGCAGCCTATCATTGCACATCAGTGTAGGCTATCAGTGTCCATCAATGCAAGCCTATCCATGTCCATCAGTGCAGCCTATCAGTGCCCACCAGTGCAGCCTATCAACGTCCATCAGTGCACATCAGTGAAAAAGAAAATTAAAAAACCCAATGGTGATTAAATACCACCAAAATAAAGCTCTATCTGTCTACATCTGAAATGATAAAAATTTCATATGGGTACAGTGTTTCATGACACGTTCAAAGTGCAAGAGCACTAAAAGCTGAAAATTGGTCTGGGCAGGAAGGGGGTAAAAGTGCCCAGGTACTGAAGTGGTTAAATGTTTAGAGTTAGTTTAAGAATAAATGGTTGATGGGAGGTTAAAGTGAATGTCCTCACATACCCAGTGAAGTGAACAGCCTCAGATGATACACAGGGATGAAACAAATCTCCCTACATATGTTTTACATGTATATCTGCTGCATTCAACTTTATATACTGTTTAGAAAGTACACATTGTGTTAGATTTTTTCACTTCCTCATTCAGCAGTAACAATGTAGTGTTGGATTACAGTGGGAGACAGCTGATTTGAGGAAAGGCACACACCCCCCTCCACATAGGCAAGGACTTTTAGAGCTGTCCTCTGAGTAGAGCAGCTTTCTGCTGATCTATTTATAGCACCCACCCTGACACAAATTTCAGCCTGGTTTTATTACGTATCAGAAAATGTGTCAGAATGTATCATGCTAATAACAGAAGATCAGAGCAGAAGAAAGCCAGAGGGCATAGTGCTTTGAAGAGAGGTAAGAAAGCACTGCAGATCTATGTGCCCAGCACAGTGTTAATGCTGTCCAATTGTTCAATCTGTCTATAACGTACAAGTATATTTTCTTCTTAAATACATGATGATGTACGCTGCAATATAATTACTAGCAATCACACATTGTGAGAAGCAGGCAGCCCACACATGTTTAGCTACAATGTAGAGGTTACATGTTTCCAGATCAAAACCAAAAATGGGAAAGTGTGTCACCAATACCATTTTTTGTGCATATTACTTTCCACAATAGGCTTTCTGGAACTACATGGAGGATGGGAAGGGACGAGTTTAAACAAATCCATGCAGGAGCTGCCTGCTTGTGGGGATTTGTAATACCCTTTCTCCTTGGATTACATGAATGCAGTATAAAAAATAATTAATGGCTCCTGACAGTGAATATATTGAATTGATAAGATATGCAAGCTGCAAACATGCTAGAATATGCACATTACACAGGCTTTGACATTATGATCGCAGTGCTGGATTAAGAGATAATATTTGTAAAGTTTTCTTGGAATTCTTTGTATTCAAATAAGGGGAGGATGAAGTTGTATTTTGTTTTTGGAATATGAGAATCCTGTAACTTGGCTTCCAGCTCTGTGCAGGGCTTCTGGGGAAAGTAGTAAGCCAATCTCATTAGCAGCAAATTAGAGCAATCTAGGTAAACCTAAATAAGATAGAAAACAAGTCTTTCGTAAGGTATAATGATTTTGCATTGAATGTTTCCAAAAATTCTCTGTCAAATAAAGTCTCTGCGTGCTTTCTAAACTGCTGCCCTGTTCACTATCCATGTGTCTCCTGATTCCTCTTGCTTCAAGGCACTACTCCTTCCTTACCTCCTCATCTCTTTTTTTCTCTCTGTTCTTCCTCCCCTGATTTCATCCTCTCTTACGATATGATTTTTGCTATAATATATCTTTGCTGCAACAGAAGCTCCATTTGTACTTTCTAGTCAACATTTCTTATAATACAACTAGATTCCATTTTTGTAAAGTGTATGGAAACCCTAACAACAATCTTCTTTTTCTGTTGGCTCCCTTTGGGTCTCTTAAATACCTTATTGAAACCATTTTGTTATATCTGTTCTCTACTGCAAAAATACCTGTTGATCCTCCCAGAAATCATGTCAGCTGATAGCTTGCTGTGTTCTCTGCCTGTGCAGTGCTCATCTCTTATCAGTTACAGTGCTGCCCATAATTATTCATACCCCTGGCAAATTTTGACTTAAAGTTACTTTTATTGAACCAGCAAGTAATTTTTTGACGGGAAATGACATAAGTGTCTCCCAAAAGATAATAAGACAATGTACAAGAGGCATTATTGTGGAAAAAAACATTTCTCAGCTTTTATTTACATTTGAGCAAAAAGTGTCCAATCCAAAATTATTCATACCCTTCACAAACTGTCAGTCTGTGGGAAAATCAAAAGTTCTATACCATTCCAAATAGTCCAAGCTGTTCTAAAGCATCCTAATTACCCTGATTAATTGGGAACAGCTGTTTTAATCAACTCAACAGGTAAAAACAGCAGCTCTCTGCAGTTGGTTTGTGGACAGTCATGGCTAAGACAAAGGAGCTCATTGAGGACCTGCGGCTGCGCATTGTGGCTGCTCACAAGTCAGGAAAGGGCTGCAAGGTCATTTCTAAATGTTTTCAAGTTACAGTGGCTACAGTGCAAAGTATTATTAAAAAATACAAGATGTTCCGCACTGTGGAAAATCTCAGAGGACGTGGTCGGAAGCCAAAAGTGACACCTGTGCTGGCCAGGAGGATAGTTAGAGAGGTGAAAAAGAATCCAAGGATCACCACCAAGGCCATCCTGGTGAATCTGGGCTCTGCTGGTGGCAATGTCTCCAGGCAGAAAATCCAACGAACACTGCACACTGCTGGGTTCCACGGATGTAGACCAAGGAGGACGCCACTTCTCCAGATAAGGCACACAAAAGCTCGCTTGGACTTTGCAAAAGCTCATCTGGACAAAGAAGAAGACTTCTGGTCTGTGTTATGGTCAGATGAAACAAAAATTGAATTGTTTGGTTACAATGATGTTTCCTTCATTTGGCGTAAAAAAGGAGAAGCCTTCAACCCAAAGAACACCATCCCCACTGTCAAACGTGGTGGTGGGAACCTAATGCTTTGGGGGTGTTTTTCAGCCAATGGATCAGGGAACCTAATCACAGTAAATGGCACCATGAAAAAAGAGCAATACATGAGGATTCTCAACGACAACATCAGGCAGTCTGCCGAGAAACTTGGCCTTGGGCACCAGTGGACATTTCAGCATGACAATGACCCAAAACACACAGCAAAAGTGGTGAAGAAATGGTTAGCAGTCAACAACATTAACGTTTTGGAGTGGCCCAGCCAGTGCCCAGACTTGAATCCAATTGAGAATCTGTGGAGGGAGCTAAAGATCAGGGTGATGGCAAGAAGACCCTCCAACCTGAAAGATTTGGAGCTCATTGCTAAAGATGAATGGGCAAAAATACCTGTGGAGACATGCAAAAAGCTGGTCTGCAAAGGCTTTTCTATTGATTATTGAGAAGGGTATGAATAATTTTGGACTGGACACTTTTTGCTCAAATGTAAATAAAAGCTGAGAAATGTTTGTTTTCCACAATAATGCCTCTTGTACATCGTCTTATTATCTTTTGGGAGACACCTATGTCATTTCCCGTCAAAAAATTACTTGCTGGTTGAATAAAAGTAACTTTAAGTCAAAATTTGCCAGGGGTATGAATAATTATGGGCAGCACTGTACATTCTTCTCAGCTATTTCTGGGGACTATAGAATGCCTCCCCTCTATGCTAAAGAGAAAAAGGGGAGTGTTTGTAGTCCTACTTCAAGGTGACAACCTACGTTTCCATAAATAAAGTATAAAAAGTATGCGCTGTCACCCTAGGGCAAGAACTGTGCTACTGACAGGATCATCAGGTGAGGATAAAAGAAAAAAATGTGTAGCCAGGTACTGACACAAAAACTTTAGAGTGATGTCTAACTTTACTGAACTGATTTTCTGTTGGGACAACAAGTCCCAGCATGCTTATTTGTTAGGTCTTGTTGACTTTCATTACTCCACTCTGATCGGATACCAGAAAGAGGATGTATTAAAGAAGTGGACCATGGGATAAGTAGTTCTGTTGTCCTTAGGTAGAACTTCACTATATTGGTGGGAAACAACCATTTCCAGAAGTTTCAGCAGCAGGAGGGGAGGAGGAAGAGGGCTTTTGCCACAGTTGCCCGGGAAAAGCAGGGTCTCCTGGTGTCTGACAATGAAGAAGGCGGATGTATGTGTGGAGCTCGCAGAGCTAGAATGCCTGCACAGTCTACCCTTAGTCACCTATAGACCAGGCAAGATTGCCTTATTGCTACTGGTTGTCATGAGGTTCTGAACAAGGTCATTATCTGGTTTCAAGCTACTCTAAACCACACTGGGTTCGCTGACCCAGACCTTGTCAGTCAAGACAATCAGTGTTATCTCTAAACTCCCTGCCAAGCAAAAGGGTCAACCATGTCAGTGCTAGAGAATTGCAATACTTCTGAGGGGCCCCTCATTCTGCAAGACCAAGCGAAAGAAGTGCTGGAATCAGTGAGAGGATTGTGTGCCAACCTATACTTTACACAGTGAATGTTGAAACAATAGTCTGCCATCTTCCCTCCCTACCATATTAGTAAGGGTGTGTTAAATTAACCTGCTCCTTTGCTGCCATTGGCCGAGATACATAATCAGTCTAAACTTTGACACACTGGAGCATAGACTTTTTCCTGGTTATTTTTCCTCACTTATCCTGTCATCAGTTCATTTGCTAACCCAATCCCCTGCACCTGTCATCAGTTGAAGAAATATTCTAGAGTTCAAACTGTCGCAACCTAACCTAAGAAAGAGACCCAGAGGGACACAATTAAGTGCACCACCGTAAAGGGCCCCAATGAAGCCAGCAAATAATAGAAACTGTTGTCCTTGGATACTCTCTCTCTCTCTCTCTTTGATTCTCTGTCTATGTTTCTGTTCAGAAGATTTCACTTCCTGTCCCAATGATAATTGGATTTTGAAAATTGTGGGTTGTTGTGGAAACAAACCTTGGTGATAAAGCATCAGTGGAGACCCCTTTTCCCCATAATAACTCTTACAGGAGTGAATTTCCCTTCCTAGGGGGAGATTTCCTCTCACTTCCTGTTGTCTCCCTCCGTTTGTAAGTAGGAGTAAGTCGGATGTTTGTAACTAGGGGACCGCCTGTATATATATTATATATACAGTGTATATATATATTTATATATGCTGCACTTAAAATTTATTGGGCATCAAAAATCCAAAATATTACAAATATAGTCCATAGTTACAGTCCACGGTATGCTGGGACAGTTTCGGGCTAGTCCGTTAGCGCCCTTCTTCAAACCAGAATGCATACCCATATATAGTAGTACTATCAAGATGTTAAAAATGTAATAACAACAGGTGGAACTCATCATCCAATGAGTAGGATGATGAGTTCCACCTGCTATTCGTTATATATATATATATATATATATACATACACTGTATATTGTCAATGGTTATCTTTATAGTCTTCCTCCCTTATAAAAATGTTCTGCTTATTGTGCACTGTACGTATAAAAATTGTGTTAACATTGCTGCAAGAAAATTGATGTTGCCATAGTAGAGGACTAGAATATGTGAAAGATGGATATGAAGCTGGGCACACACTGTCCGAAAATCTGTCAGTTCAGCAGGAACTGGCTGGCTTTGGTCAGTGTGTAAAGCAGTCTGTCTGACCAAAACCGGACTAACGACCAGCTTTTGTTTAATGAACATGCTGGAAAACCAGTAACTAATCAGTGATTGCATGCACCCATTGGCTGATCTGTGTATTCTGGCGGAGGAGAGCGGAGTTCCCCTATCAGAATACAATAGCACATGGAGCAAATAATTGCACCAACATTGCTTCTGTTTTGCTTCTTTTTTGTTAAACTCACTGAGTTGGTAAAAAAAAAACTTGCAGTGTGTATCGGGCTTAAAGGTAAGGACATATTGTATTCTACATTGATCTGTCTCTCCCACAATTAGTTTTAGTACTTGTTCAGTGTTCTTTTCTGCACATAGATTGACGATTTGCTATCACCCCTTAACCTCCCTTGCGCTTTTGGAGAAGAATCACAACCTGCCTTATGTAACCGACAACTTCATCTTTGTTGACATTCTGTTTTAATGCCAGAGTGCCAGGGATTGGTGGCTAAGACAAGCGATGATTCCTACTTGTTTGTGAGTAGTTTTAATCTTTGATTTTATTAATAAACCTACTAAGGATAATGCACTAGGCTGGTGCGCCCTCTCTTTCTTTATCATACACTGAGGAGAGAGCTGGATGATGGAGGAACATAAACTGATTATGCTATTATGGATCAGCAGCCATGATAAACATGGTCAGTTTAAACAGGGGAACACAGGAACAGGCAGGACCAGGTATTGTACAACATAGAAAGGGACAATTGACATGGCAACAGCACTGTGCTATATCTTGTGCTTTAAAGGGACGGGAGCATTTTTTTTAGGGTTACAACCACTTTAAGGACCTCCGGCTGCCATTCATGCAAACCGCTGGAGGCTGCCATGAGTTTAGCAAAGGGCCTTACATTTTGCCCCACTATGAAAGGTTATCTGTTTGACATTGTAAAAGATATTTACCTTTTTGCGAGGAAATTGATATTCGAAGTCTTGCATGATAGGAAGCAGACTAGTGCACCTTTGGGGCCCCTGGAAGCTTATCTAGACGAGAATACCATACCCTCAGAGACTTGACAGACCTCTGGGAGGAGGGACATGTAGATCAAGAGGATAATATTGAGGAAGACCCTGCAGAACGTATGCTTGATTTATCTCTAGAAATTTGTGGCGAGACCACTGGGGATCAAACCAAATCCAAAAAATCACCAGATTGAGGGATGTAGGCTTGTACAATAGATCTAGGACCTTTTCCCCCTTGTCCACGGTCTCTGGAGTGGCTTGTTTTGTCGGAACAGTCACCAATGACATTAGGAGATTGAGGTGGATGCACTCCCCACAGGATAATCTAACACAAGAAGAAAGGTCTGCATTACAATCACTATGTCTAAACACAAACTTAGTTATAAAGACTGCGGACAAGGCGGGTAACATAGTGGTGATGGACCGGGTCCGGTATTTGAGGATGTGCCAGCGAATACTGAGTAATAGGCAGTGGTATTAAGCATTAACCAAGAAAGGGACCAAAAAAGACTGTACACTATACTGGATGTGGCTTTGGCCAATAATTTAATTGACAAAGAGACAGTTACCTATCGTAAAGTGGACTTTCCGAGAGTGCCAGTGTTTTATGCACTCTCAAAAGTCCACAAGTCAGTGGACGACCCTCCAGGTCACCCTATCATCTCAGGAGTGGGATCACTGACTGAGAAAATCAGCGAATACATAGACAACATTCTACAGCCTTTTGTCTGAAGTCAATTTTCGTATGTGAAGGATACTTCCCATTTGCTCACATTACTACATGATGTGACACTACCAGAGGGCACCTTGTTGGTAACATTGGATATCGAGGCTCTTTATTCCTCTATTCTCCATGAGAAGCGCCTACAGATAATTAACAAAATTTTACACGGTAGACCACTAGATAAAAGAGATCACTATAGATTAGTTGTACTACTGTTGGAATTTCTCTTAAAAAAACAACAAATTCCAGGTTGATGGCAGGGACTATTGTCAGGCACAAGGCACGGTCATGGGCACTAAATGTGCCCCGGCTTATGCCAACATCCACCTAGGAGATTAGAAAGGTGTCTCTTCGATGGCGGGGGGGTCATTGGCGTGCCTGTCCAGGATCTTGTCCAGGTACAGGTGCATCGATGACGTCCTCATTCTGTGGTCAGGCACCGAGGATGCCCTCAAGACCTTTGTGGGTACTTTGGGCTGTAATCCTTATAATCTAAACTTCACATGTGACCATCATAAAAACAGTGTTACCTTTTTAGATTTAACCATCTCTCTGAATGAAGAAGGTCATATTAAAACTAAACTATATAGGAGACCAACGACGGTTAACAGCCTATTACATGCGGGGAGCTTTCATCCTAACACAACTGTATGGACGAACAAGATTTTGAACAGGAAGCTAAGGTCCTGAAGCAGAGATTCCATTCAAGAGGCTATAACAAAAAATGGCTTGCAAAGGCCTATAACCAAGCAAAAGACAGTGAAAGAATTTCACTTATCTTAGAGAGGAACAGGAGAATGAGACAGGCCCTGCAAGACTTAGCCTATAATACATTCAAAAAGTAGACAAAGTCAGGGATATTTGTTCAGCACACTGGCACCTCCCTAGGTAGGATACCTCAGTCAGTAAATTTGTCTCAAGAGATCCACGATTTGTGTACAGGAGGACTCGCTCATTGAGTGACCTCATGGTGCACAGCGATATCTCTTGGAAACCCCCTACCTACACCACCAATATGGGGATGACTCGGTGTGGGAGCTGTAAGTTTTGCCCTTATATGATTGAGGGTGACACTCTTCGGCTACCCACAGGGAGAGACTCCTCAAATGTAGATAAAAAGCAAACTGTGGCACAGTGGGGGTCAGTTATGTAATCATGTGCTCCTGCAATTCTTTTATGTGGGCAAGACCATCAGACCTGTTTGCCAACGATTCTAGGAGCACATTTATGAGACCTACCACCTACCCAATAGCTAGGTATGTATGTCTACAACATAACAGGGACCCACATTGTCTTAAATGTTGGGTCCTGGAGGTGGTCCTCCAGGATAGGAGGGGGGTAATTTTGACCAATTGGTTCTCCAACGTGAAGCCCGTTGGATTTGGGAGTTGGAGGCCACCAAGGTTCCTGGTTTAAATTATAACCTAAGCTTTGTTCCCTTTTTGAAATAAGGCAGGGAAGAGAAACAACCTTTATGGGTTTTTTTTATTCTCACAACTCACTGTACATATTGTAGATTATTATTATGTCTTAAATTAGTGAATATATTATACATGATTAGTTGAATACCTGGTGTATGCCCAGCCACCTTATTATGGGCAAATTATTTTGGCTGTGTGGACATCTTACAAAATATTAAGCTCCCTCTGGTGGAGACCGGAGTCATTTCATGTGTTTGACTCCTTGTAGATGCTTCAAAACATCTTCAGATGATTGCCAAGGTCCACTATGCTGACTCAGCCACAATGCATACGGGCTGACTTTGCCCTATGTACAACGTGGGGATACCGTGACCCGCACAATATAATGAAGGGCACATCTATGATGCGTCAGGACGTGGGCACGGCATGCGGGGATACACTGTGGCCACCATTTAAGCCCAGTGGAAACATGCGGTGAAATTAAAGAACAATGTCACCCAATTAACATTGTTCACACTAGCCTCTGCAGTGCTGCACAGAGGCTGGTGTGCGGTGTGATCATGCTCTAAGCTCAGCGAATTGCATTTTTTTAAAACAAACTTTACTGAGATGTCACACAGATTGCCTCACACTGTGCTGAGAAAAACGACTGCATGGAGTAGTTTTTTCAGAAAATAATGCCCAGTGCAGTGGTGTGAACTGGGCACATAGGAGACAAAATATTTTGACTTGTCCATGTGATGGGACTGCACCATTTTAATAAGTATGCTGTGTTCAATGGAAACACATAAACAAAACGTGGAACTACACTTTAGGTTTGCTTTAATCAAGGAGTGCAACATACAATACTACATAGCAACTAGGTATGGGCCAAACGACCCCCTGTTCAGTTTGCACCAGAACTTTTGAACCCCATTGAAGTCTATGGGACCCGAACTGTAAAAATCAAAAGTGCTTATTTTCAAGGCTTATATGCAAGTAATTGGGCATATAATTGTTATGGGGTCAGGTACTGCCCTGGGGAACATGTATCAATGAAAAAAAAAAGTTTATAAAAAAAGTAATTTTTAAATGAGCAGTGATTTATTGATGCTTAAAGTGAAAGCATAAAAATTCCTTTCAATATAGTGCATGGGGGTCCCCTTAATCTACCTGTAAAGTGGCCCATCTGTACTGTGTATAGAAGCTTCTGCAGCAATAGTTGTATTTATTGTATTTATACAGCCAAAAAAATTACATTTTCCCCGCAAGCTTTCTTTGTTTTGTAAGTAACGGCTTGGAGAGCCAGTCTGTCTGATGAGGCCACAATGTAGTGCACTGGGACACAACACAGTGCGCACAAGGCCGCAGAAGTGCGGAACGGAGGGGGAGAGAAAAAAACTCAACAACAAGCAGGCACCACAGAGCGGACCAGCTTCTGGGACTTCTAGTCCCTCCATAAGAAGCCCACAAAAACAAAGGCAACTCCATCAGCTCTTCAGAAAGACCACCAGACGACCCGGATATGGAGGTAAGCAGGCCAAACACTGAGAAAAATGCTCCACCACCGCCAGCATATGCTAGGACACATCCGCACCATCTCTTCCAAATAAAGAAGTTCCAGCCACGGTAAGTACAAGCACTGCAAAACCATGCATAAACACCCACTTAGCCCTCAATGACTATTAAATGTCTATCTATAAAATCACCCTGCAAAGAGATTCTCGATGTGGACCGAAGCCCGTAACCACAAAGCGGATATTTTATACGTGCAGGAAACACATTTCCAACTGGATAAAGCACCACACTGTCTAAACACAAAAAAGGTGGAGTACTAATAGCAATGAGAAACTCTCTATCCA
Source organism: Glandirana rugosa (assembly GCA_018402905.1). NCBI lineage: Eukaryota > Metazoa > Chordata > Amphibia > Anura > Ranidae > Glandirana > Glandirana rugosa. The sequence continues at coordinate 681,616 of BLSH010060895.1, forward strand.
TCCAACACAAGGAAACAATAATGGACAAAGGGGGCAGATATATAATACTAACAGTAGACATAAACTCCAAACCTTTCACATCGGTGTCAATTTACGTACCAAATTCCCATCAGACCAGATTTCTGAAAAAGTATTTAAAAGGATTCATACGGTAGTATATGGAAGCCTCTTCATTGGTGGAGATTTCAACCTAGTAGCAAACTCAAAAATGGACACAACCAACAAAAAATGCGACAACAGATCATGCCTGAACAAACACCTCCATAGCGAAGACTGGTATGATGCATGGAGATGCCTCCATGCAAATGAAAGGAACTACACTTTTTTCTCACACAGGCACTGTTCCTATTCACGGATAGATATGTTCCTAACAGATAAGTAGACTCTAAAAAAAGTGGAATCTGCACAAATCCATGAGATTACATGGTCAGACCACACTACAATTGCAATGTCTATCCTTGAACAAGACCCCTTCCTCACCCATCTGGCAATGCAATGTTAGGTTATTGCAAGAAAAGCACACTCTTAATGACATCTCTCAGCATTTCCGCAACTTCTTTCAACATAACGCAACATCTGTCGAAGACCCTTATATACTCTGGAACACTCACAAAGCCTATATGAGAAGCATTCTCATTCAGTTAGGAGCAAGGGAAAAGAAAAAATACAATTTAAAACTAAATAACATGCTTTCCGAAATCCGCACATTAGAATCACAAAACAAAACAACACCTGACCCAAATACCACAAAAACTCTCTCACAACTTAGGGAAGACCTCCGAGACCTCTTGACACAACAGTATGATAAATACCTTAGGAGACTACAAGTAAACTTGTATGCCAATGCCAATAGGGCAGGAAAATACCCCGCCAATCGGATCAAAGCAGCACGCACAAAAACAAAAATAGCACATCTGATACACCCCACACTGAAGCATAAAATCTCTAATCCACAGGAGATAGTGAACCAGTTCCAGACTATTATAGTGCATTATATAATCTATATAAGGATGCCTCCACCACCCAACCCACAGCCGAAAAAATACAAATTCCTCCAAAATCTAAATCTCCCATCTCTCACAGAGGCACAAATAAACAAACTAAACTCCCCCTTCCTAGTATCCGAAATAATACACATTATAACTACACTACCCAGCGGGAAATCTCCAGGCCCTGATGGATTCTCAAACAAATATTTCAAAACATTCAGCAATACTCTAGCACCATACATGAAAGAGGTCTTCACAAAAGCCACCACTAAAGCAACATTTCCTGCGGAGATGCTGAGAGCATACATAGTTACCCTGCCTAAGCCAGGGAAGGACCCCACAACACCTGCCAATTTCAGACCTATATCTCTCTTAAATTCAGATGTAAAGATTTATGCAAAACTATTAGCTAAAAGACTTGCAGAATTTCTTCCATCACTTATTAAGACCAGATGGGCTTTGTGAAGGGGAGGCAGACATCGGATGCCACCAGGAGAATAATAAATATTATGCATCATGCCGAGAGGAGTCAAACGCCTTCTCTGCTACTTTCAATAGATGCGGATAAGGCGTTCGACAGGGTCCACTGAACGTTTATGTTAGAGGTATTGTCTAAGTTTGGTCTACAAGGCTCTTTTTTGAATGCCATACAACCACTATACTCGTGTCCTTCAGCACAAGTATATACGTCTGGTATATTATCTAATGTTTTCTGTATATCCAATGGGACTCGCCAGGGTTGTCCTCTCTCACCAACCATTTTCAACCTCATTATAGAACCCCTAGCAGAGACAATAAGAACTCATCCATCAATCACAGGCTTCCAGTTTGCATCCAATAAACATGTCATAAACCTATTTGCAGATGACATAATACTAATTCTCACAAACCCATTGACATCTCTTCCTACAGCACACAAAATTCTGCAAGCATTCAGAGCTGTGTCATACTACAAAATACATTTTATGAAATCTTTCATTTTAGAATTAGGAATCCCAGATAACATCAGCAACAACCTAAAACAAACTCTCCCCTATCAATGGAGCAACAAGGGTATTCAATACTTAGGCATCACCATAACACATCCTATCTCATCTCTAGCCAACACTAATTTCAAACCTCTTATCACCAAACTGGAAGCCCAACTTAGAGAATTATCCAAAAAAAAAATTTCCTGGCTAGGTAAAATTGCAGCCTTTAAAATGTCAACACTACCACAAATCATATACATCTTTAGGACGCTAATAATACCCATACACACACGCTACCTCAAAACACCGGCAAGTCTCATGTGGAAATTCATTTGGAATGGTAAAAAAGCAAGGTGCTCTAGACACAAGCTAATCCCTCACAAGTGGGTAGGTGGTGCAGGCCTAGTAGATATAAATGACTACATGTGGGCAGTAAGATTAGACCAAATCAAACAATGGTTCCAAACAGACAACACGCCACTCTGGGTAGGAATAGAAAAGGACCTAGCACCTACATCGGATCTAGTAGCACTCCTTATAGGAGATAGCTGGAAACCATGGGATACACCAAATCTACTCCCATCGATACTAGCAACACTACAGGCGTGGAGATTCTTGTAACACATCAAACCCGAGAAAAAAACAAAATAGACTATCAACTTCCCCTTAAACTGCTGGAGGCAAAAATACCAATGCTATCAGTGAAAAAATGAACACCCTATGGTATCCAAACGATCCAAAATATGACCCAGGGCTCCATACCTAAAAAGCCGGAACAAATAATTCAAGAATATAGATTACCAACCCATATGTTTTTTACCTGTGCACCTATTTCACGGTACTTAAGAACCAACCCCATCCCGACGATTCAGGTACCAGCCAAAGCAGGCACTACTTCACACTCCCTGAGATGAATACCAAAGGTATCTCACTATTCTACAACCTTATTCAAAACAAAAACTTATGCCATAAAACAGCAGCAATGAAAAAATGGGAATCTGACCTAGGTGTAGAGTTCAATGATGACCAATGGAAACACGCATTTCACTCAATACAGAAATCCTCCCACTGTGTTAACCAATGGGAAATTACACTTTGAATTATAAATAGATGGCAGCACACTCCATATAGACTAGCAAAATACTTCCCTCATACAACAACCTTTTGCTGGAGAAATTGCGGCTACGTAGGACACCTATTACACACCTTCTGGGAATGTCCCAGCATAACCAGCTTCTGGAACCAAGTATTTCAACTTATTTCATCACTGACAGGTATAGTTACGCACCCAAACCCTGCATTGGCCATACTACACATAGGAATCGAAAAATCCCCCCCCCCCCCCACACACACAAATCTGTAGTATCCACATCCTCCTTGCTGCACAAACCTTAGTTCTCCATAACTGGAAGAATACTAACACGATTAACACTCAAGATGTAGTAAGGATAGTTAGACAGAACCACATATTTGAACATATGTTAGCAATTAAGACCTTATCTTGTAAAAAAATTAGACAATAACTGGTTAATATGGACTGACAAAATTAGGACTTCATATTAAAATATTCTTAAGGTTAACAAAATTGATCAAATATACGTTTGTATTTTCATATAACCAACAATTCACAATGTAACTTAACATGTGTGCTCATGTTTTTCTCTATATCTCTGTCTTCCACGCTTTGAACTTTATAATGTTTTAAAACTCAATAAAGATTATTGATAAAAAAAATTGCATTGTCAAAAAACAGGTGCAGGAAAAATTGGTATTTTATCGTGGGAATCCTACCCTAGTCAATTGAAACATCATCCAATAGTGGGGGAAACTCTTAAAGCTTTACAAAAGGTTATCAAGGACACTGATCTAACTACATTCCCGGGATCTAACTACATTCCCGGGTGCCCCAAGAGATAAACCCCTTTCGGCTACACTTTGTTTTAAAGGGGGCAAAATCATTTGTGGAGATCAAGACGAACAGAGGACAAACAGTTGTGACAAACTGGGAATACCGCCAGATCCATAGCTTCATCTCTAATGCTAATAGACGTAAACATCTAGCAAAACCCTTAACACCATTTGAAGTGGTATGCTTAAAGGCCTGAAAAAAAACTGAAAGAACCGTTTCATTAGCTTACGCCTGGTTACAGTCCACGGGCTCTCAGGAGCTAAATAAATACAAAGTGTAATCGGAATCTGCACTAAATACTACTTTTAGCAATGACCAATGGTTACATGCCTGTGTGTTTGCACACAAAGGCTCCATTAGCACACGCCTTCAGGAAACCTCTTATAAACCTCTGACACATTGGTACAACATGTAAACTAAAATACACCGCTGGTTTTCCACGGTTTTGCATCACTGCTGGCGCCGTAATCAGGGGAAAGGCACCTTGCAACACATATGGTGGCAGTGTACCTCAATACAGCCATTTTGGCACAAAGTCTGTGATATTATAAAACACATTACAGAAACCCCAATTCAATTAACAGCAGCCTGTTGTTTACTACATATTTCTAACTGCTCAATGAAAAGATATAAGTGCTAATTAACTAATAACTAGATTCTTACTTACCACTGCAAAGGCCATGATTCCAAAATACTGGAAAACCATGACCACCTCCACAATTAAGGAGTAACTTTACAATGTGATAACCTTTACGCTTTGGAAGAAATCAGGGCAATAGCTCATGAACCAACTGAGAAATTTAACAAACTGTGGAGAGTTTGGGTTGCTTTCAAATATTCAGAAGAATTTGACTCTCTAACAAACATCTAAATTGTTACATTGGTTCTTTGGCAATCTTAAAACGTCTCTTTACCTTCTTTCACCCATCTTTATTTGTTTTCTATACTATTCTTTACCTTGCCCGGCTTACACAAGTATTGACTGTGTAATGGTTGAATAATATTGTGTAATAATTGTACATATTGAGATTCTAGAAATATTACGGGAGACTGGTCATATTTGTTAAGGTTATAGAAATGGTTTTCTGAATGATCTGCCAACCTTCATCATATTGATTATTTTTCAATGAATACTCATGTGAATTTTTATACTCACTAACATGCTTATGTTGCAAGCATATATTTGTACAACTGTTATTGTCATGCTCTTTTTCAATAAAACCTTGTTGTGGGAAAAAAAAGAAAAATTGATCTTTGGGGGTCGGTGGCGCCTTAACACCGTAACCCTATAAAGGTACCCTTGATGAAAGCAAGAACTGGCCTTGCTGTCAAAAAGTGCAATGATGGGGGCGTGGCCAGTGAGCTCCGAGATGGCCGCTTAGCGTCGGAGCTCTGCCGTTCAGCCAGGAGACAAGCCAGCAAGCAGTGACTTTCCCTTCCATCCACTGCCCGGAAAGCCTCCACACACACCGGATCGCCCATAGTACCTGCCATGGGGAAAAGAAGGAAAGAGCCGCCGCCCCAACCGAGCAAAATGACCGGCTTCTTCCCCTCACGGACCCGGCCGGCTCGGTGCCCGGCAGGAGGCTGCAACGAACGATGCGGGTATCATGTCCGACACCCAACACAGGCGGATGGGGCTAGCAGCACAGCTCCCGACAAGTCCTCGTTCCTCTGCAGCCTCCACCCCGACCACACGCAGCCCAGCAAAGTCCTAGCAGAGGACAGCATCACCGGAGGAGACGACTGAGGCCTACCTCATGGAGGTAAGCGCGGCTAGGCCGCATAAGGGAACAGCGTAGAGTACGTCCCCTGACCCGTTCACCAACTATCCCACAACAGGGCAGCCACTATCTGACATCCTCCTAAAAGATATGCTGACAACTCTGAAGTCTTCTAAACAGAAAGACATATTAAGCTCTCTGCAACAATGCCAATCTGACATTAATGACTTGGGTAACAGGGTGGACTACGTGGAGCAGTATATGGGAGACCAGACTGCATCCCACAACATACTTGTGGATGCTTACAATGCCCAATCAGAGGAAATTGAATGGATAAAAAACAAATGAGCTGATTTAGAGGACAGATCCAGGAGGAACAACCTGAAACTGAGGGGGGTCCCCAAAACTGTTCAACCGCCCCAACTCATGCAACATGCACAGAACCTCTTCACGGCTCTGGTTCCCTCCCTGACCCCTCTGGAGATCATTATCGACAGGATCCACAGAATTCCTAAACCCTCCTTCATCCCAGACGAGGCGCCCAGACATGTGGTCCTTAGACTACATTTCTATAAAGCCAAAGAACTCTTCCTAGTTGCATCCCGTAATCCTGACAACCGCCCGGCCCAATTTGCCTCAACACTCATACTGCCCGACCTCTCCAGGCACACTCTGCAATGCAGACGCAACCTGGCCACTATAACTAAGGCCCTTCGTAACCATCAGATCATACATACAGTAAATGGAGGCACCCGGCACAACTGCTTATAATAACCCATCATGGGTCTACCAACACAGTAACCTCACTGGAGGAGGGTCTAACACTTCTCCGCCAGTGGGGTATAATTCTTGACAACACTCCTCTTCGACAACCTCAACCTACTGCAACTTCCACGCCCCAAGACTGGCAACTGGTATCCCGTAAGAAGCCGTCCAAGAAAAACAAAGACTCCCATAATAGTCCTGCTAACTAACCCAACGTCAACTCAACATCTCCTGGCATCGGATAAACATGCTAATGTTTTCCTACCCCTCTAAATACTTTGCACGTAATAATGCGACCTCCACTCCCTGTGAGACTCGCATGCGAGCACAATTATCTTATCTACTAGTTATGCTGTTTGTTACACCCCTTTTTGTTCTTTATCCTTATGGTACACCATCGCATCCTAGAGGACTCTGCAGTTCGCCCCATGGCAAGGCTTTTCTTCCAGAACCACCAGGACCGAACCCATTTCTAGCATCGGCAGGCCTCCGGAACACTCCAAGAACCAAAAGATTTGACCAATCATCACCCATCTCTGAAGTAAGTGCCCTCCATCACCGCCACACAAGCCCTACACCAATCAATGATTCTTAAGTGCGTCTCGTTAAATGTCAAAGGATTGAACCACCCGGCTAAGAGACACTCTATGTGGAAACAAGCCCTCCTACTTCAAGCGGATGTCTTATGCATCCAGGAAACACACTTACAGTCCTCCCAAATCCCTAACAATGCGCACAAAAGCTTTCCACACACATTTATCTCTTGTGCCCAACAGAAAAAAAGGGGAGTTCTGGTGGCCATTCGAAACTTCGTTATCTTTCAGTTGAAAGACTCACTTATCGACCCAGAAGGCCGATTCATAATTCTGACATGTGACATCAACTCCAACCCCTACACTCTGGCCACAATCTACGCCCCGAACAAGAATCAAATGCGTTTCCTGAGCAGAGTTCTGAAAAAAATCACCCCAATGAGATACGGCAGCCTCATAATCTGTGGGGATTTTAATGCGACCCTTGAACCCCACATGGACATGACATCTAAGATCTGTCTGGAGGTGCCAGCACTCCTGTGAAAGAGACTACTCTTACTTCACCCCCAGACACCATACATATTCGAGAATTGATCTATTTCTCACTGACCAGTGGATCTTACAGAAAGTGTCAAACTCTACCATTCATAACATACTATGGTCGGATCACACGGCCATTTCCCTGTCAATAGAAGAGGGGGGACCTCCTCTCACAACCCCCATCTGGCGTTGCAACACATCCCTACTCCAAAACCCCCAAACTTCTCAACTCCTCGCCCAACAATTATCTGACTTCTTCAAGTCCAACGAAGGCTCTGTACGCAACCCGTGCACCCTGTGGCAGGCCCATAAGGCTGTCATCAGAGGAGTCCTCATACAACAGGGGGCGAGGGCGAAGAGAAGCCACAACTCAAACAATTGACCGCAGATATACATAACCTAGAAGCAGCCAACAAATCAAAGCTTAACCCTACGCTCACAGAGAATATTCGAGTGCTTAGGGAAGAACTTAGAACCCTATTACTACAACAATATGAGGGTCACTTACAGAGATTGAAACTCTCCTTTTACTCTTCTGCTAATAGAGCAGGGAAACTCCTAGCACGAAGAATAAAAACTGCCCGTACCAAAACCAAAATCTCACATCTAATTCACCCAACCCTCAACCAGAAAATTATAAACCCCGAAGGTATAGCAGATCACTTCGCTGATTTTTATAGCTCCCTCTATAACCTCAAGGATGACAGAGACACCCCTCAACCCACCAATGCAATCATTCTATCCTTCCTTGAGCAAATAAAGCTCCCCACCCTCTCCCAGTCCCATTTAGGCCAATTAAATGCCCCCTTTGACCTTCAGGAACTGAGCAGAGTTGTGGCGACTCTTCCCCTCGGCAAATCCCCTGGCCCGGACGGCCTAACGAACGATTATTACAAATCATTCAGCGAGATTCTTGCTCCCCACTTACTCCAGGTTTTCAATAAAGCAGCTCTGACATCCCAATTTCCTGAGGAAATGCTTAAAGCATATGTGGTGACAATTCCTAAGCCAGGAAAGGACCCCATCACCCCGGCCAATTTCAGGCCCATTTCTTTACTCAACACTGATGTTAAAATATTTGCCAAACTTCTTGCCCACCGACTATCTACGATCCTTCCACTCCTGTTGAGCAGAGACCGGATGGGGTTTGTGAGGGGAAGGCAACCCACAGACGCAACCAGACGCGTCCTCAATGTTATACAACAGGCCAACTCTGCTCGAATGCCTTCTCTCCTCTTATCCATAGACGCAGAGAAGGCGTTCGACAGAGTCCACTGGCAATATATGGTGCATGCTCTAAAAAAATTTGGGTTTCAGGGACCCATACTCCAAGCTATCCTTGCTCTCTACTAGTGTTGAGCGAACCCGGACTGTAACGTTCGGGTCCGTACCGAACTTTCGGGTGTCCGTGGCACGGACCCGGACCCGGACATTTCAAAAATCGTTCGGGTTCGGTCCGGGGTTCTGCTATTTTACTCCACGTGTTGAGAAGCTGCAGGGCAGCCAATCAACAAGCGTTTCACTGGTTTGCCCTTAGAAGCCATCACAGCCATGCCTACTAATGGCATGGCTGTGATTGGCCAGTGCATCATGTGACCCAGCCTCTTTATAAGCTGGAGTCACAGTGCTGCAGTCACATGCTCCTTGGGTTAGTGTAGGGAAAGGAAGCTGAAAGCTTGAGGGAGAGATTTGAGACATTTTAAGACCTGATCCTGCATCCTGAGATAGATTACTTTACTACTGCTGTCTGTGCTGTTGCTCTGAGGACAGATAGCAGAAATGAGAGATTTCACATACCGCTGCTTTGAGTTGCAGATCAAGCTCTGCATAAAACAATGATCGCTACGATCGTGCTCAACGATCAGATTGTTGGGGGAATTTGAGATTTCAAATACCGCTGCTTAGAG
>BLSH010060895.1:695552-708586 GCA_018402905.1 Glandirana rugosa
AGTCCAGATTATAATCCCTGAAGCGCTTCAACTGAGACATCATACTACACACGCTTTTCAGATTTTCTTGGACCACCCGTGCACCCTCTCTTCTCTCCCCCAACCATTCTTAGTCTTACTACAGCAGACGTTTTTCCAAATATCTCAAAACGCTTACCGGTTAACACTCAGGTCTTTACTCTCCCAGACTAGCATAGAAAAGACGGTTCCCAAGATACTACTCCAATTTTTAACACCCGCTCTCCCCCGTGGGAACTGCACATGGTAACCTATACCACTTAAAAAATCTATCATCCGGGCTCCACTCGTGGACCCGAATCCCGGACCTCATCTCTCATCTCAACTGTTGTCCGTGCGATCGTTCGGGTTCCGTCCGGACCCGGACTTTGTCCCGAAGTTCGGACGGACCAGCAGAACCCGAACTTCCAGAGGTTCGCTCAACTCTACTCTCTACTCCAGGCCCTAAGCCCAGGTGCTCACCTCGGGCCTACTATCTAAAAAATTCACCATATCCAATGGTACACGTCAAGGGTGCCCCCTCTCGCCCACAATTTTTAACCTCATCATAGAACCCTTGGCAGAAAAGATACGATCAGACCCTCTCATTTCTGGACTCACAATTGGCCATTCGCAAAACTCTATAAACCTTTTTGCAGACGACATCATTCTGATTCTTACCAACCCCCTCTCTTCTCTCCCACGTGCCCACCAGGTTCTTTTAGACTTTTCGCACACATCATACTACAGAGTCAACTTCGCGAAGTCCCTAATATTAGACCTGAATTTACCCCCCCGCCTAAGATCCAAGTTGCAAAACGCACTCATCCATCCCATACCTAGGGATTGTCATCATCCCCAAGACCCCCTCTTTAATTGCAACCAACTTTAATTCGCTAATAGAGAAGTTAAAGCCACAACTCCAACACTTACTACACTGTGACCTCTACTGGACTGGTAGATCTGCAGCCCTCAAAATGGTAATCCTCCCCCAAATCCTCTATATCTTTAGGACACTCCCCATCTCCATTCTGCATCACTACCTAGATAAAATATCGTCCCTACTATCCTCCTTCATATGGAATAAGAGAAAACCCAGGTGCCCACTAAAAACGCTTCTCAAACACAAAAAAGCTGGAGGCATGGGAAATATACACATTAAAGATTATTACTGGGCAACAAAACTAACCCAACTCAAATATTGGTTTGGCAATGTTGACCCCCCCCATATGGGTTGATATAGAAAAAGCTCTTTCCCCTGCACATGATCTAGTCTCCCTCCTAATTAGAGACTCCTCGATACCCTGGAACTTACCTAAACTACTGCATACATTAGCGGATTCCATTAAAGCGTGGAGATACCTACTGAAAATCAAACAGGACTCCATCCAAATACACCCCCCCCTGAAAACACAGACCCTTACGTCCAGTATTCCCTTTTTGAACATAAACAACTTGGTAACACAAGGCCTAGACATAGTCCAACATTTTTACAATGGTCGAACTATCAAACCGTGGGAATCTCTCCAACGGGAATATAACCTCCTCCCAAACGCCCAATACAATTACATGCGCATCAAGCACTTTCTCACAAAACACCCTCTACCCACCATCCAAATCCCCCAGAAAGCATGGGATTTCTTCAACTCCTCCAACCCTCGCCCTAACGGCACAGCCCTCTTCTACAACATGCAGCAGGACAAACTAACCTTCAGCAAAGAAACCCGTATAATTAAGTGGGAAGGAGACCTAAATAAGACGTACACACACCATGAATGGCAAACAGCCATCCTCTCTACCCACAAGTTCTCCCACTGTACTGCTCATTGGGAACTTATCCTAAAAATTATGCTGCGCTGGTACTATACACCAGCCAGAATATCCTCATTTGCTCCAGACAATTCCCCCATGTGCTAGCGCAACTGCGGAAAGGTTGGGAACCTCCTCCACATCCTATGGGACTGCCCTATTCTTACCCCCTTCTGGGCACAAGTGTTTACCCTCATTTCTAAAATCACATCTCATAACTACCCTCTAAACAAGGGCCTAGCTATACTAAACCTAAACATAGAGAAAATACCTCCCCCCTCATAGATCCTCCACCATTCACATACTACTTGCAGCTAGAAACACAATTGTTAGGCTATGGAAGTCGCCAGTAGCTCCCTCCATCTCTGAAGTAGTTCACCTAACCAATCAAAATTACGCGTTTGAACGCATGCTTGCTGTAAATGCTTTGAAACTAAAAAAATTTGACACCCTGTGGTCACCATGGTCTGCTTTACATTCCTCTGATTGAAGTTTGATATTGAAGTTTGATATAGTGTATTATTTGAACCTCTTGTACCAATGTCCACCCATATCTCATTATACCTGTTATAATGCCTTGTTTTCACCTTGCTATCGCCTCCTATGTATTATGCAAAGTGTACCCCTCCCCTTCTCTTTATGCTTCATTTGGTTTTGTCTTTTGTATCCTGACTAAAATCAATAAAGACAATTAAAAAAAAAAAAAAAGTGCAATGATATGCACTTGTCAAACAGGTGTGGAAAAATTGGTCTTTGGGTGTCGGTGAGGCCTTCACACTGTAACCCTATAGAGGTACTCTTGATGAAAGCAAGAATTGGCCTTGCTGTCAAAAATTGAAATGATGTGCACCTGTCAAACATTCTTCCAGATGAAATAAGCACCCACAACGCTAGGCAGCCTAGAAGTCCTGCAGAGATTCCACATTCCAAAAACACTTAATCAGCGACATCAGCATCAGGGGCTTCATAGCTGCTGGCAATCCAGGACTGATTAATTTTGATAAATGTCAGACGGTCTACGGAGTCTGTGGACAGACGCATTCTATTATCAGTAACAAAACCTCCAGCACCACTGAATGCCGTTCAGAAAGCACACTGGATTCAGGACAGCCCAGCAGCTCAATTACATACTGGGCAAGTTCTGGTCAGTGGTCTATTCTCATGACTCAGTAAGCCTGTGGATCGTCGACTGGAAAGCTCTCCATCTCTGTTTTCGCCCCTAGATAATCGTCCACCATGTGATACAGATGCTGCCGATAGGATGTGGAAGCTGAAAGCCCTGGGCGGCGAGGACTAAAAAAATTGTGAAATGCATCACTTAGGCGGCCACCTTTTCCACCGATCCTCTCTTGACCAAAAGAAGCCTCAAAACTATGTTTTCCATGACACTGTAAGCTACCAGAGTCGGGAAAAGTGTTTGATAAACCTCTCTTTAAGATGTCCTCAAGAGATTTAACCTTCTGCACTCTGTGTGGGGATGGGATGAGTTCTTTCCCCTTGTAACGGTGGTCAAGGAGGGTTTCCAACCAATAGTGATCTTTTTCTTTTACACCATGTATTCTTGGGTCCTTTTGCAGGCTTTGAAGCATAAAGGAGCCCATGCACCGCAAATTTGCGTAGGCATGAGAAGCAGACTCTGGGATGGAAAACCATCTCTTACTGTTTGATGTAAGTCTTCCTCTGCTTCAATGTCTCCAAAACTGACAGAATCCTCCTCCTCCACCTTCTTTCTTCTCTCAACCCCTTGTGTGTTTTGTGGCATAGGAATAATGGTGTCTGCATAAAGTAGGCTTTGAGAGGAAAGGAAGCCCTCCTCTTCCTCCCGCTGCTCTGCCTCGAGTGCCTTGTCCATAATGCCAAGCAGAGTCTGCTCCAGCAGGAACACAACAGGTATTGTGTTACTGATGCATGCATTGTCACGGCTCACCATCCTTGTGGCCTCCTCAAAGGGTGACAGTACAGTGCATGCATCCTTTATGAGCAGCCATTGGCGTAGGAAAAAAAAACAGAGCTGGCCTGAGCCTGTCGTTGTGCCATACTCACACAGGTACTCGTTGACAGCCCTCTGCTGCATGTGCAGCCGCTGCAGCATTGCCAAAGTTGAGTTTCCCCTGGTGGGCATGTCACAAATCAGGCGGTTTATGGGCAGGTGGAACTCCTGCTGAATTTCAGCCAACCGAGCGCTGGCTGTGTATGACCGCCTGAAATGGCTACAAACACTTCTGGCCTGCTATAGCAGATCTTCCAAACCTGGGTAACTATTTAGGAAATGCTGCACCACCAAATTGAGGACATGTGCCAGGCATGGTATTGTGTCAACTTTACCTGTCTAAGGGCGGACATGAGGTTTGTGCCATTATCACACACCACCATTCCTGGCTCCAGTTGGCATGTCGTGAACCACCTCTTGGCCTGCCCTTGCAGAGCTGCAAGAATCTCTGCTCTGGTGTGGTTCCTGTTCCCTGGACACACCAGCTGAAGCACTGTATGGCTCCTTTTAGCCTGACGCATTGAATAGCCCCTTGAACACTTAGGGGTACTTGTGGTTAGAGTTGAGCGAACCCGAACTGTAAAGTTCGGGTTCGTACCGAACTTTGGGGTGTCCTTGACCCGGACCCGGACATTTGAAAAAAAGTTTGGGTTCGAGTTCTGGGTTCGGGTATTTGATCACACATGTTGAATAGCTGCAGGGCAGCCAATCAACAAGCGTTTCACTGGTTTTCCCTAGAAGCCATCACAGCCATGCCTACTAATGGCATGGCTGTGATTGGCCAGTGCATCATGTGACCCAGCCTCTATATGAGGCTGGAGTCACAGTGCTGCATGTCACATGCTCTCTGGGTAGTGTAGGGAGAGGATGCTGCCGGTGCTGTGAGGGACGGATTGCAGATAGATAGATAGATAGGTAGAGATTACTACTACTACTGCTTTTAGGGACAGATTGCAGATCTCATCCTGCATTACAGAAAGATCTGACTGGATTAGGTAGAGGCTACTGCTTAGAGGGACAGATTATTGTTCTGAAATCATCTCCTAGTTCTATAGGGTCAGGTTCCTGCTGATGCTGTAAGGGACAGATTATTGTTCTAAAATCATTTTGCAGCCCTCTAGCACTTTCCAGGACTCTTTTACAGTCATTTTTGTGCCGAAAAGTTTGGGTCCCCATTGAATTCAGTGGGGTTTGGGGTTCGGGGTCAAGTTCGGTACCGAACCCAGACTTTTTTCCGAAGTTCGGCCAAACCCAGCGAACCCGAACGTCCACGGGTTCACTCAACTCTACTTGTGGTTCATAGGACAATTCAACAGAGGAGGGCATGGAGGGGGAGGTAAAATTTCACATCATCACCAGCTGTATGGAGACATGGGGGCACAACAAGCTGCAGCATTAAGCCCTGTCCTGCATTCTTCTGAGTTGCAAGCAGAGTTATCCAGTGTGCTGGGAATGAAATATATTGTCCCTGACCATACTTGCTGGATCACGTGTCAGCAGTAACATGGACTTTGCGGCTGACTGCCTTGCCCAACGATGCCACAACATTGCCTTCCACATGATGGTACAGAGCTGGAATGGCCTTACGTGAAAAGAAATAGCGACTGGAACCTGCCCTTGTGGTACAGCACATTCTGCAAATTCACGGAAGGGGCAGAATCAATCAGACAGAAAGGCAGAAGTTGTAGAGCCAGCAGCTTTGACAAGCTTACATTTAGACACTGGGCATGTGGATGGCAGTGACTGTATTTTTTTTTTTCACTGCAGCAGATGGGGCAGAGATATTTGCCGGCTATAGCCTACATCTGGTGGTGTGCTGCTGGCAGATGTGCTGCAAGGATCTGGGACACCATGCACTATACCAACATCCCTGTCAGTGGAGGCTGCTGAGATGTCATGAGGTATAGTGGCAGTAGATTGAGATGAGTAAGGAGGAGGAACATATTTGCTCCCCTTTTGTGTAGCTTTCAGTTGCTCCTGCCAACAGGCTGAGTGGTGGGAGGTTAAATGTCTTGTCAAGTATGCAGTACCCAAATGGCTGGTGTTTTTGCCATGCTTGATGTGCTTGAGACAATTTTGCAAATTGCAACAGTGCAGTCGGCTGCACGTGTGCTAAAAAAGGCCCAGGCAGCTGAGCTGTGGGAAGTGGGCTGAGAGATAGCAGCTCCTCAATGTGATGGAATAGGGTGACTGCTTTCTACTCTTCCATGATGGCTGCCTCGTTGGGGTTGTGCCTCACCCTCACTTTCCTCCTCTGCTCTATCTGGCACTCAAGTCGTGTCAGTGACCCCATCAACATCATCATCTCCTCCATCCTCATTACCACTGGAGACAACTTGCCAACATGCTTTGGCTGGGGGAACATGGCTGCCAATTTGTGTACCAGTGTTCTCCCCTCTCTGTAGGCTCATGTTCCTGCCTTTGTCAACCTCAGAACCAACATCTGAATCAAGTAATGGCTGTGCATCATCAATGAGCAAGTGGCTGATACTGTGTTCAAATAACTCAGCTGACTCCTCCCTGCCTAATGCTGGGGTTATGGCAGGAATAGCTCTGGACAAGGAAGCCATTTTGACAGCTGCAGTGGACTGCACACTAGTCTCTGCTTCAGTGACGGAGGATGAGGAGGATGAGGATGGTTTAGTAAGCCAGTCCACCACCTCCTCTGCAAGCTGTGGCTGAATAACACAGGCAACATCACTAAACAGAGGAAATGATGCCCTGCCTGAGGACTGACCATGTCCATATTTGCTTGTTAACACATACGCTGATGGCCCCCTCACAGTGCCATGGGAATGTCTGCCTCTCCTTGTTGTACTCCCAGACATGATGGGGGGGTGCTCATTAAAATGTAATAAAGATATGGAAATGTGTACATGGATGCACTTTAATCAATGGAAAGTGGTGTTTGGTGCACTTTAACTTGAGTACTTACTACACAGACACACCACTCCACTCATACACTATAATATACTGCAGTAGAACTAAGTGTTAAACGGCATGTAATGCACTGATATATATAACATTAAACTTGCAGTAACGCATTGAAATATACGGCGTTAAACTTGCAGTAACGCACTGAAATATAAGCCGTTAAACTTGCAGTAATGCACTGAACTATACTGCATTAAATGGAAGGTAGCCCACTGAAATACATGGCATTAAAATTGCAGTAATGCACTGAAATATACTGCGTTAAGCGCGCACTAACGCACAGAAATAAACTGTGTTAAACCGCACGTAACGCACTGAAATATATGGTGTTAAACTTGCAGTAACGCACTGAACTACACTGCATTAAACGGAAGGTAAAGTACTGAAATATAGGGTGTTAAACTTGCAGTAACGCACTGGAATATACTGCATTAAATGTGCACTAACGTACAGTAGTAAACTGTGTTAAACGGCACGTAAAGCACTAAAATATACCACATTAAACTATACGGTGTTAAACTTGAAGTAACACAATGAAATATACTCACACTAACTGAACTTTCCCTATTAACACTAATGGAAATATGAATGGTGGTCACAATACACTCACACTGATTGAACTATCCCTAGATTCACACTAATATAAAGACGAATGGTGGTCACACTACACTCACACTGACTGAACTATCCCTAGATTCACATTAATGTAAAGATGAATGGTGGTCACTACTCTCACACTGACTGAACTATCCCTAGATCCACACTAAACTGATATTCTACACTGACAACAGAATCACAATAGCACACTATAGCACACTGTCTAGTAGCACTGAACAGAGCCCTGTTCTATCTCTCTCCACACCAATATAACACTACAAATGGTTGCCATTGAAAGAATACTTTTATAGTGTGGGGCGGGACTAAGAGCAATGAGCCATGATTGGCTAGAGTCATCATGACAGCGTCCAATCATGGCTCTAACAGTGCTCTGTGCTATTTTGGGCGAAGCTTTCATTGCTTCAACTAATCAGGGCTTTCAATGCACTGTGCGGCAGCGCAATGCATTGTGGTCAGTCGGCGGGCCGAACAAACGGTCAAACACCCCAATAATTCTGTTGTTGGTGAATGGGAGAACAGCCAATGTTCAGCCTGAACTCATCCTTGAGCTGACCCATTCGCTCATCCCTAATAGCAACCCATAAAATGTATTTTATTGTAATCACATCAGTAAAAAATGAATTATACTTTGTACAGAACCCACATAACAGAAGCAGTAAAGAACAAAATAACTGTATAACTTGCTAAGTGACAAATTAAAGAAGAATTCCATGTATGGATATTTTTACATAATTACATTGGTCTAGCTTGGACAACTATAACTATGTATACTGTATACCACACCTGTGGGATACTTCTATAAGCTGGAAATCACTGTAGTAGGCACCGCTACTAGCTTATATGTCCT
Source organism: Glandirana rugosa (assembly GCA_018402905.1). NCBI lineage: Eukaryota > Metazoa > Chordata > Amphibia > Anura > Ranidae > Glandirana > Glandirana rugosa. The sequence goes on from BLSH010060895.1 coordinate 703,748, forward strand.
GTGGACCTCACTGTCCAGCCTCTCCATCTTGTCCAATCAGAGAACACTTTGCTTTCATTGAGAAAATGCAAAGCAATCTTGATATGATGCCCATGCCATGGAGATCCCTAGAGTAGTGGTGTCTATTACAGTGATTTCCAGCTTCTAGGGAGATCCCAAAAGTAGGGTAGCTGGACCAATGTGAATATGTAAAATAATCCAGAGCTTGAATTATTATTTAAAAAGGCAGAACTGGCAGACCATTTTGTTCTTATGCATGTTTACCTGAAGGAGAAATAATGCTTATTGTTCAGGCATGGCAAATCACATTTGCAAATCACATTTGAATGAAGACTTTTCTTAAGAGTCTGTTGCTACATTGTGTATGCCATTATTCACCTTATACAGCAAAATGTGAAACTGCTTGTTGCATATAATATTTAATACTTAGTACTCATCTTAAAATAATGATTTGAGCATTTAACCTAATAACACACAATATTTAAATGTTTTCCAATTACCGTGGCCCATATCCATCTATATACAAGCCTGATACACAGAATATTTTCTGTCATTCTTTATGTTTAAAACTATTACATATTAATTTACAATTTTTGTAAATATAAAACAGTGAACAAAATAACTGTATACAAATGTAGCTATTCTGTACAACTCACAAATATGCTTTTTTTAACTAAGAAATGCCATAATGCTAGTGCTCGTGAGGAATAGGATGCGCCTCTCTGTGGAGGAGCTCTCCCTAGCCAAATTACAGTTACCGACACATAAGACACCAGGTCAAGATGGATTCCCGACTGAATGGCATGCCCACTTTCATCACCTTTTATGTCCATTTCTTCTCTATACCTATAATAAGGCTCTGGAGGCCAGGATTTATCCTTTTATTAAAACCCTGTAAAGATCTTGTTAAATGTGATTCCTACTGCCTGATTTCCCTCATTAATGTGGAAATGGAGATCCTAGCTAAAGTACTGGCCAATCATCTGAATGCTGTGGTTGCGAAGTTGGTGAGGAGTTATCCCTGGTTGTTCCACTAGGATGAATATCCATAGATTGTTTCACAACCTACAATATCCTCATGACTGTACCACTACCCATGCTATTGCATCCCTAGACACGTGTAAAACTTTTGACTACGTGGAATAGTCTTACCGGTTTCGGGAGCTGCAGCTCTATGGATTTGGCCTTTGTATCTTAGCGTGGATATGACTCCTTTGTACTTCCCCAGTCGCCTAGGTTAATTCTCCTGTTATAGCTGCTTTCCCAATTACTAGGGATACTAGGCAGGGGTATCCTCTGTCACCTCTCATTTTTGCATTAGCTATGAAACCCCTTGCCATCTGTAACTATAGTGACTTAGGAGAGGGCAGCTTACGGCCCCAGTCAATGCCTTGTATGGGGAAATGCATTGAGTGGACAGCATTTCTTGACATCACCGCGTAGCAGCATGCCGGCCAGAGCCACGGCTGTGTGTTTTTATCATGTTTTGAGATGCAAGTGGTACTATTTTTAAATAATTTTTACTCTGGAAATATTGTACCACAAAGCCTCTTCCTTCTTTCTTATAATACTGAGAACAACGTTGAGAAAAATGATGCGTGTCTCTGAGACTTCCTGCTAATTGAACAGCCTGGCATACTGGAGAGGATCTTTCCCCCTGTAGGAGTCAGAGGAGGAGAATATCCCTGATTGCTGACGCTCATTCCGCTGCACAAGAGAGGTTTATTTCCCCTGGAGAAATCTGAGGAGTGGACTATTTCTGCCGACTGGCTTTTGTGCTGAGCGTGTATGATCTCTATAATTTGAGATCCAACTGTTCTGGTAAGCGATGCTAATTGTTTGTGAGAAGGATCACCGGGTGAACACATAAGGGTTACTAAAGCTGGAGAGTGCAAAAACCGGTGCAGCTGTGCATGGTAGCCAATCAGCTTCTAACCTCAGGTTGTTAATCAAGCTTTGACAATAAAACCTTGAAGCGGTTTGTGGAGCTGCAACAAATTTTGCACTTTCAAGCTTTAGTAAATCAACCCCATTGTATCCATTTATCACTTTGCACTATTTGGAGCACCTGTTGGACTTCCTAATTGTTACATCTATATTCTATATTACCAGTGTGTGGCACAATATTGTATTATTTTGGGAACATACACTGTAATTTCACTACTAATTTTGTATATATTTTTATTTGGTTGCATGCTTATGTTGGTGTATACTTATATTCTGTTGTCTGTGACTTCCTGGATTTAGGATGTTTAATACGTACAAGAGACGTGTGAGACGATTATGCAAATACTGTTTATACACATAATAATGTTTTTTCCTTTTCTTTTTTTCTTTTCTGTACAATATGTTTGGTTTATGTGTTTTTCTCTGTATGTTTGTCTCTTTAAACTCAATAAATATATCTTTGCAAAAAAAATGCCATAATGAGTCCAAATATAGGCACTGGCCTGTTAACCAAATCCTTAAACTGGTTATAAAGCCTAAACATTTTTTACCTTAATGCATTCCTTACATTGAGTTAAAAAAAACTTTAGGCGTCAGTATCCCGACCCCCCCCCCTTTTATTTACCCTAGGCCCTCATACTCTCCCCTCACTTCCTGGTCTCACTGGTTTTGCTGAGGCAGCAGGAGTCGTTGGTTCCTGCTGCTGTCAATCAAAGTCAGTGACGAGGGAGTGGGGGGGGGCTGATAAAGTGGCTTCCTATGGGGCATTCGCTGGGCAGGAAGAGCCAGGAGCTCCAGTAAGGGACCCAAGAATAGTAGGTTCATTGCACAGAGCTGGTAAGTAGAAACCTGTTTGTTATTTCTTTAAAAATAAATATTTTACAATCTCTTTATAGAGACTCTGGGGTTGATTTACTAAAGACACCTAGGCTATGTTGCAAGGGAAGCTGGTCTTTGCAATTTTCCCCAGAGCTTAGTACCAACTTTAATTAGCAAAGAATACCCAAATACAACCATTTGCTTGCACATGGTTTGATGCTGGAAGTCAGTAGAGCTTCACCTCATTCACTGAGCTAAGGAAAAAAATCTCTTGAAAGTGCAACTTGCAACAAGAACAGCCTATGTGCCTTCAGTAAACCCTTATGTCAATATGTGTAGGCATCTAGAGGCCCCTGCCATGTCCCTGGAGCAGCATTCATTGCCCACAGCTTTACCAGGCTGTGAATAGGGACAGCTCCAAAAATTTCAGTTTGAAGCTTTCCCACTGCCCTACACACATTTGGACCGTTACTATAATGGGTTGCCTTCCTAGCCAATAGGAACATGTTCAAAGTGAGAGGATAAATGTAGTAAAGAGAAATGAATGCTGCTGCAGGTATATACATACCACGATAGTCATGATATAAGCCTTCTATGTGGAAGCAAGGGTCTCACTACATTCAGGCTCTATACACACTAGCTTCCTAGCAGCAGATTTTGAGCATTTTTTTCTGCTTCTAGAAGCAAATATAGTGTGTCCATGCACACTATTTTTTTTTCTGGCGAGCGCCTTAACAACCAGTGAATAGCTGGTTGTTAAGGAGGGGGCCAGCAAGCTGGCCACTGTGTCCTTAACAACTGATGACTCTTCAGCTGTCAGCGGGGTTCCCCACTGACAGATGAATCTAAACAAAAAAATTACTGGCAATTAAACCTTGAGAAAAAGAACAGCATGGGGGCCCCTGCCATTCCATACCAAGCCCTTCGGGTCTGGTATGAATTTTAAGGGGAACCCCTTGCTAAAATAAAAATAAACGGCGTGGGGTCCCCTCCAAATGCATACCAGACCCTTAGGTCTGGTATGGATTTGAGGGGAAACCCATGTCAAAGTTTTTTAAAAAGGGCATGCAGGTCCCCCCAAAATCCATACCAGACCATTATCCGAGCATGCAGCCTGGCAGGCCAGGAAAAGGGGGGTACGAACAAGCGCCCCCCTCCTGAACCATTTCAGATCATGTGCCCTCAACATGGGGGGGTACTTTGGGGCAAAGGGAACAAGGGCCTCTTCCCCACAACCCTGGCTGGTGGTTGTGGGGGTCTGCAGGCAGGGGCCTTATCAGAATCTGGAAGCCTTCCTTAACAAGAAGACCCCCAGATCCCATCCCCATGTGAATTATTATTGGGTACATAGTACTCATTCACAAAAAAATATGAGTATTGTAAATGAAGACAGGAGACAGTTTTTGACAAGTCCTCTATTAAAAACATCTAAAATATTTTTTTTGCGAACCCGAAACCCAAACCTGAAAAAAGAGGTCCATACCCAACACAGACTCCTGCCAAATGACAGTTCTGTTGCAGGGCATGCTGGGTTGATGATGCCACAAGGGAGTGGGGTCACCCGGTGATGTTTATTGAGTTGTGGGAGGCACCAGAGCTGTCATTCGGCAGGAGCCAACGTTGGCTGCAGACTTTTTTTTTGGTTAGGCGGTCGTCATTCTTCGTGATTGATGTTGGATCTACATTAGGGTACCATTTTTTTTTAATAAAGGATTTGCCAAAAACTGACACCTGTCTTTATTTACACCTCTCTTTTTTTTTCTTTACTATGAACCCGATACTAATTCACAGGGGAGAGGGCAGGGATCTGGGGGCCCCCTTATTAAAGGAGGCTTCCAGATTCTGATAAGACCCCTGCCCGCAGATCCCCACAACCACAAGCTAGGGTTATGGGGAAAAGGCCTTTGTCTCCATCAACATGAGGACAAGGTGCTTTGTGGGGAGAGCCCCCCTGCACCAAAGCAACCCCCTCATGTTGAGGGCATGTGGTCTGGTATGGTTCATGAGAGGGATGAGGGACACACGCCCCCCCCCCCCCACACACACACACTTCCTGGACTGGCAAGCTGCATG
>BLSH010060895.1:717365-733212 GCA_018402905.1 Glandirana rugosa
TTTTTGTGTTAAACGTTAACTGGCATGTCACTAGATTTACCTTCTACACTGACCGTTATGTGTAATTTTAGACTGACCTGTTAGAAACATGTTCGACTAGATCTAAATGGTTTTAGTAAGTCGCCCTCCCGGACGGATTTATATGCTAATTTCGTCCGTCCGACACTGGAATGTGTTAACAACCATCGAGATCTCTTCTAACATATTAGAATAACATAAATCACAACTCGCTTGGGCCTGACATTGCAAGCCCAGGCATGGATTGAAAACCCACAGGCACCGTGCCTGGGCCTGGGCCTGTAAAGTTTTTAGCAAGCCCAAGCCAGGCCCGGACCGAACCCGAACGATTTTTGAAATGTCCGGGTCCGGGTCCGTGCCACGGACACCCAAAAGTTAGGTACGGACCCGAACGTTACAGTCCGGGTTCGCTCAACACTAAATACAATAAGATTATACAATCTTCTCTAGAGCTACCAACAATTGTGTAAGGTCACAGCCTGCCTGCTTTAATCGTATATTTAGGCAGGCCCTCCCGCTGAATGATTTTGGTAAATCTAGATCAGCTTGTACAAAGATTGTCCAGTCAGATTTTAATGTGTATTGCCAGTCACATCTTCCATTTAGATCACTGTACGGTCAATTGCAAATTGTGTTTTTTTTTTTTCTTTCTCAAGGTGCAGATATGGGTCGCTGTGCTGAAAATATTTACTGTATTCTGATTAAAATTGAAACATTGCCTAAAGTAAGCCACTAATGGGAAATCAGTCAACCAGGCCCCAGCAAAATAATAAATACTTAAATAATGTGTAGAATAAAATAATCATGGAAGGCATCATGGAATTTATTTAAAGTGCTACTAAGCCCAGGATTCACTCTATCTGGTCTCCCACAGTGCACAAATCATGGACATGCAATCATTTTAATAAATATAAACTGCTAAATACGTTTTCTCGTCAGCAGTATATAGCAGTCTTGTGACTTCTATCAGTGCCTGTTTAAAGCTTGTAGGAGGAGCTGTCCTATCAGGATGCAGGACCCCTGGCCCTCTGTCTGGACAGTGCTGATTGGCTCTGTGCTGATCACATGGACTCTCCCAAGAACAAAAAAAATTCTCTAGCAATACACACCAAACTGGGCATGTGCAACCTGACTCCATCAGTAACTCTGCTTTATCCGGACACGTTTTGGAGACGATGCAAGAAGGGGAGGATCTGTGCATACAAGATCAAACAGCCTTTTTACACATAGCAGAGGATTGACCCCTTAGGTTCCAGAGTGAGTATAACAAGCATGCTATGCTGCATATACAGACTGATTTTACTGTTGTGGGTAGGTAACACTTTAATAAGTAGTGTAAAAAAAACATCTGGTGTAAAGTTATCTATACCAGCCCATCAAATATATAATTTGTATATGTACACACAATAATGCTTTGCATTAAAGCATTTTCTACATGGCTTACTGAGCTTTTATATAATGACTGATTTAGCGACACAGAAAGCAAAAATATAATTCAAGGTCATTGCATTCTATCAAAATCAGGCCAACAGTAGTGGAAAGTTCCAGCTGCTGGAGGAGTTCAAAATAACAATGAGGGGTACTGTCAGGGGACTTCCACTTTGTGACTGAAGGGGTTTATATTTTTGTGTATATGCAGATACTCTAAAAATAATTTAGACACCTATATGACATAACATTAGGGGTGACTGATTTGACATGCCACCCTCTGAATCAGGCAAATTGAATACATCCTAGTCAAAACATAATGCTCATTTTCTTCTAAATATAAGAGCACAGAGTTGCTCAATTCAGAGAAAACCTTAAACTTTCTCAGCAGCTCTGCCATTCTTGAATGCCTTGCATTTGTTCTAGAACACAAGACATTCTCTGATTCAATGAGTTGGAGATTGTCATGTTTTTTTTTTTTTTACAAATGAAAATTTTTATTGAGCAATTTGCAATGTTCACATGTCAGCAACAATAAGCAGTTACAGGATAATGCAGGAAGTATAAGTAGGCATACTATACAACAAATAAACCGTATGTCATATATATCAGAAAGCTTTGCCATAAGAACAAAGTCTTAGTATAGGATACCCGAGTGGATTAAATGAATGATACCAACTGGACCGCACTTCAAACTCTGTCTAGCAGAAGACATCCTGGTGGAGAGCAGGGTAGAAGGGGGGGGCAGAAGGGGGGCAGCAGAAAGAAGGGGGGGGAGAACAGAAGGAAATGAAAGCAGGGAACAACAACTAAAAAGGGGGGAGGACAGAAAAGGGACAGGGTGGAAAGCATAGCAAGAAACATCCCCAGCTCGGGTTCACCCGATTCAGAGCACATAAGTTATTGAAAGGATTCACCTCCGGACTCGCCGGGGGGATCCAACCCAAACGCTACCCCACGTGTCTATCCATGAGGACCATATTTTATTGAATTTGCTCGGGTAGTTGCGATTGGTATATGTTATTTTGTATAGGGGTAAGACATTATTCAGAGTGGTGCGCCAAAACATAACAGTGGGCGGTGTCGTAGATTTACACTTCAGTAAAATATCTCTGCAGGCATAATATGTGGCATAAATTATAAATAGTTTTGTGTACTTTCTCACTCCGGGGTCACCAAGTACATTCAACAACAGTACCTTCGGGGCTAGTGGGAGGGTGGATTCAGCTATCTGATTAATGTCTGCCAGGGTCTGCTCCCAAAAGTCTTTCATTAGGGGTCAGGAACATACCATATGCATGAAGGAGGCATCCAGGTTCCCACAACGTGGACATGATGATGGTCTGTCTAGGTATATCTACGCTAGTCTCCTGGGTGTATAATAGGCTCTATGCAGAAATTTCAATTGCACAAATGGATCTCTAGCGGAGATCATATTTGTGATGTATGTGGAGACACTACTCTCCCATTCCTCCTCCGTGAGAGATGGGATATCCTGTTTCCATTTCAGAAACACTCTGCTTAAAACGGGGGAGGAGATTGCTGACAGCTGAAAATACAGGGATGATAAGGGCACCATCAGGGCCTTGGATTGTAAGAGGCATTCCACTGGGTCCGACTCGAGAGTGACACCATCAGGGAATTGATGCTGAAAGGCATTTCTCATCTGGAAATATCTAAAGAACATCCAATTTGGAAGTTCATACTTGGACTTTAGGTCTGGAAATGTGCTCAGCTTGCCCTCAGGCACCAGATGCTTCAACACCACCACTCCTCTAGAGGCCCACACCCAGGGGCCTGGTATACTACTCATGTGTGAGAGGCTAGGGTTACCCCACAAAGGCATATGGGGGTAGAGCTTGACCGGAGACAGATACGGCGCTCTGGCCTGCTGCCATACTCTTACCGTGGTTTTCATCAGAGTCGTTAAGTCTGAATGGGCCTTCACCGCAAGAAAAACTAAGTTGCTCAGTGAAGCATAAGAACCCAAGATTGCTGCCTCCAGTGTCACAGCAGGGTTGTCCCTGGGCTGGGAGAATCATCACCGGACTGTCACCAGGATCGCTGCCCAATAATATTGTCTGAAATTAGGTAAAGCCAGACCACCCCGACTCAACGGTTGCTGCAGCGTAGACAGCGCCAGCCTGGGTACCCACCCCAACCACACAAAGGAGACAGTGATGGATTTAAGTTTGTTGAAAAACTATGCTGGGATTGCAATGGGGCTATTCCTAAAAATGTATAGAAATTTAGGGAGATAAACCATTTTAATTAATTCACCCTACCTACTGGTGTGAGGGGGAGCTGTCTCCACCCCAGGCAGCATTGCGAGAAGGAGTTCAGCAGGACCTCCCACCCTTATCTCCAAATATTTAAAAGCATCTACCCATTTCAGAGGAGTTTGTGTGTCTGGTCTAGGGTACTCTGGTCGTAGGGGATAAATTACTGATTTGTCCCAGTTGACTTTTTTTCCAGAGTAGGAGCCAAACTCAGTGATGAGCCGTAAGGCCGCTGGGAGGGAGGAGGAGACAGCGCTTAGAAACAGGACAGTATCATCTGCATATAAGGATATTTTCTCCTCCACCACTCCCACTCGGATTCCCCTGACTCAGCTCTGATCCATGACGCGAACAGCCCTGGTGAGAGCGGGCATCCTTGTCTCGTCTCTCTGGCCAGCGAAAAAGCCTTTGACAGTGAGTAATTTTTGCGCACCCTAGCTTTAGGAGAAGCATACATCAGGCGCAACCATTTAATATATACTGGTCCAAACCCAAATTTGCGAAGGACAGCCCAGAGGTACTCCCACTCCACTTTCTCTGCATCGAGGGAGACCACAACCCCTGGGCTGCCCAACGGCACCCTGTCAACATGAGTCAAGAGTCTTCATATGTTGATGTCGGTCCCTCTGCCCGGCATGAACCCAGTATGGTCAGGATGTACCAGAGAAGTGATTACAGAGTTCAGTCATCCGACCAAGACTTTAGCAAGTATTTTCAAATCAACATTCAGGAGTGAAATTGGCCGGAACGACAAACACTGCTCAGGATCCCTGCCAGGCTTTGGGAGGACCACCACCACCACCTCAAACATGGAAGGGGGCAAGGAGCCCCCGTCCAGGCTCTGCAGCAGCATCTCTCTGTATGTGGGGAGGAGATCTTCTGCATATTGTTTGAAAAATTCCACTGGGTATCAATCAGGGCCCGGCGTCTTCCCTGCCTGCAGGGACCTGACCTCTAGCTTGATTTCTTTAAGAGTAATAGGGCTGTCTAGTCTCTCTCTGGTTGCATCTGTAAGGCAAGGTAGAACTATCAAGGCCAGGTATGCCCACACATCCTCCTCGGTGTATTGTACCTTGGGCGAATATAGCTCCTGGTAGTAGGAGGCGAACAGGGCATTGATCTGCACTGGATCAGTCAGGATTTCCCCATTGGGTGTTTGAATGCGAGAAATAGACTCCGGGCAGGAGTGCTCACGGGACAGCCAGGCCAGTAGTCTGTCATTTCTCTCCCCTTGTTCAAAGATCCTCTGGTGCAGCAGATGGATTTTAGTGCTAGACATAAGTATAAGGGCCACATCTCTCAAGGCTTCCTGGAGAGAAGAGTACACCAGGGGATCACGGTCCCTAATATAGGCCATCTCCAGAGCCGAAACCCTAGCCTCTGCCACCTGCAGTTCCCCACGGGTGTCCCTGTGGACCCACCCAATCTGTTCCTGAAAGTTACCTCTCATGCAGGCCTTAAATGCATCCCAAGTGATATGGGCAGGGACAGATCGATCCTGTGAATTTCAAAAATGAAGTTGGAGACCCAGAATCTAGATAAACGCCATAGCCCCTTAGCTGGGGGAGACATCACATTAAGATTGAATAATACTGGGGCATGATCCGAGATACCTCTAGGGAGGATGGAGACATCCCCCACCCTAGTGAGAATCGACCCCCCCAGCGTACACCAAGTCAATTCTAGAAAATGTCTTATATGTGGCCGAATGACAGGTAAATGCCTGTACATTCGGATGTCTCCACCTCCACACATTCGTAATATCATAGGCTTAAGCCGAAGCAGCCAAGTCAGAAGCAGAGTTTGTCACCTGGGAAAGTCTGTCCCTCCCCTGGTCCAGTACCATATTGAAATCCCCCACAAATCAGAATATTGTCAGTAGAATAAGAGATTATATCGACCCCCAGGATCAACTTGCATCGACAAAAGGCAGAAAGGTAAGGATTTACGCACCAATATAGACTCCCCGCAAGAGATTAGAATAAGTAACGTGATATGAGTGGCCGACCCAGGACCTCCAAAGACTCAAAAGTTTCCCACCAGTAAGGTGAGTCTCCTGGAGGACACATATGTGGGGGGAGTATCGCTGCAGGATTGAAAGACTAATGATCATTTAATTTTGGAATTCAACCCCCTAGTGTTCCAGGACACTATTTTACACTCAGCCATGGGTCCTCATCAGGCATACATAGCACAGGCAGTTGCAAGGCAACCCAATTCTGCCGGAGCCCGGGGTCAGCCACCCAGTCCACCATCCCTCCATCCACAACAGTCCCTGCATTAAGTCTATAAGATACATTGCCCAATACATACCAACATGTGAAAATAAAAACATAAACAGCACTCCCGCCCCCCCACCTCGCCAACCCCCACCCCAACTGGAGGAGGCCCATCACCCAAAACAAAAGAGGGCAGTATGCCCACATGGGGGCACCATGTGCAATCAGGCATCGGTGTCCGGGTGTCTAAACACAGTACTTAGCCCGGACGATGGAGTCCGGCGCGAAAAAAAGGCCAGCACACTCTCCTAGCCTACGCTGGGGGCACAATCTTAGTAACAAGGGAACTATCCAAACCATGAACTGTAGCATATATGTCTCGGTTCCAAGAAAACGTGCATATTAGACAGAGTATGAATGCTCCACAACGATAATAAATTACTGTCATGTTAACCCTGGTAGCTCCAATAGTCATTGAGAAGTGAACATGATACCAGGGTGTATAAGCCCACCTGTCCCAGGTGAACACACATTCTGCCCTGGGTCCCATTGAGACACAAGTAACTGTGGGCATTTATAGTAGTGGTATGTACAAACGTCATATCCATCCAGGTGAAGAAGGCTGTCTAGTAGACCCAAGACAAAGGACCACATCCATAGGACAGGGACCAATCGTTATACAACAAGGGGCAAGAAATGCAAATATATCTTTGTTTGTTTGGGGGGCCCGTAACCGGTCTTAGCAGTGGCATCTGAAGAGGGACCCCAGTGGTGGACCGTAAGGGTACCATCCTCAGTCCCAAACTCAAGGACCCATCAGGCAACCCCAAAGCAAATGATATACTACTTTGTCAGTTTCAGAATCCAATGAAAGAGCATAGCAGTATTCAAGGGGGTCCTCAGCTCTGCTAGACCATCCCAACCCAGGAAGGGGCCTCCTCAGAAGAGGTGAAGAACCAAACCTCCCCATCCTCCACTCGCAGTCTGGCCGGAAAGGACATGCTGTATTTCAGCCCTTTAGTCCTAAGATTCGCCCTCACTGAATCAAAGGATTTTCCCTGCCTTTTTGTTTCAACAGAATAGTCAGGAAAGATCATTAACTTTGCATTCTCATACCGCAGCTCTGGCAGGGCTCTGACCTCCCGCAAGAATAGATCTCTATCCTTGAAGTGGAGCAGCTTAAATATGAATATGCATGGAGGAGCCCCCTGCGGATTCCTGGAGGCAGGCATGCTGTGCGCCCTCTCAACAGTAAAGAAGGGGGAGAATCGGGCCTCGGGTAGGAGCGAGGTGAGGAGGTGCTCTGTGAAAGCAGTGGGGTCCGTACCTTCAGCTCCCTCAGGGAGACGGATGATCCACAGATTATTGTGCCTATTTCTATTCTCTGCATCCTCAGCCCGACTCTCCAGGGTTTTTACCTTGATATTAAGAGTCACCCTGGTGGTCACGAAAGGAGTCCTCAGTCGAAGAGACCCTCTGCTCCACCTCCATCACTCGGAAACGAGTCCAGGTCCCGCCGGATAGCATCCACATTAGTCTGCACATGGTCAATTTTGTCCATAAGGCAGTGGTTCTCAACTTCTGTCCTCAGGACCCACTAACTGGCCAGATTTTCAGGATTACCTTGGGATGATGCAGCCTAGAATACTGCAATAACCGAGCAGCAAATTATATCACCTGTGATGTATTTCAGTTATCTTGCAAACCTGTCCTGTTAGTGGGTCCTGAGGACAGGAGTTGAGAACCACTGCCATAAGGGTTGCCTGGCCTGCAATAAGTGTCTGTATGGCCACCGCCAGATCTGTACCTGTAGCAGGGGAAGACCCTGAGGCCTCCGTCTGTGCCGACATGTGCGCGGTAATGGTGTCCCGGCTTCTAGTAGTCGCACTGTCCTGAGAAGCTGCTGCTTATCTGGAGCATCTTGATTTGCCACTGGACATGTCCCGGAGCCTCCCCTGAACACCTCGGTTCTGTCCACAGTCCTGTAACCACTCGTGCACCGGATAAAAGGAGGATTATATAGCCGGACTCCTGGAGCTCTGTTACAGAGCGTCTGCTCCCGTCGCCATCTTGGAAACGCCCCCCGAGGATTGTAATGTTACTACCCCACCTTTCCACCTCATCCAATCAGAAAACACTTGTATTCATTTTCAAAAAAAATTTTTGTGAATGGCAAGTGAGTGACCCCCTTTGGTCACTATGCAAAGGGAAGCCACGCAATACAGGACCTGCAAAGTCACTGCTATCACTGTAGTAGCGGCTACTACTACAGTGGTTTTCAGCTTCCACAATGATTGCTGTGGTGTGTTATACACATAATCACATTGGCCTAAGCTGGACCAATGAAACCATGCAATGCAAATCATATTTAGAGCTAAGTTTTAAATAAAGTCCTGTTTTAAATTATATAAACCCCTACACCACGCTAAATAATAAAAATCAAACCCCGAATCCAAGATCCTAATGTAAAAGCTGCCGTAGCAATAATCCCTCAAAACAAATATATATATAAGGCTATCCCTTATTTCATACTAGACGGTATTAGCACAGTATGAATTAAAGAGGAGCTCCAGGCTCCCCCCAAAAAATTGAAAGCCAGCAGCTACAAATTCTCATACAAATAAGGACACTTACCTGTCCACGGGTCCAGCGATGTCCTCACCCAAACCGATTCTTCAATTGGCTTTGGGTGCAGGTGCCAGCATCTCAAGTAAGGGAAACAGGCAATCAAGCCACGAGAGACTCTAAATTGTTTCAATAAATTGTACCCATAGGCTGGACGCATTAATGATTGACCACCCTCCGGTAATCGATGTAGCAGTTGTACGCTTGGACAAATGTAACTCTGCCCATGGATGATTCAAATCCTTTCAAAGGTCCATTGGATAAAAAAAAAAATAATAATAATGAGCCTTATGGTTAAGGCCAGGGGTGGCAGATACGACATCCAAACAGAATTGGCATAAGATTCCCTTTGAAGGCAAAGCCCTCTTAGGTGAAAAACTTGAAAAGATAATTTCCTCTGTGATGGGTGGAAAGACAGGCCTTCTGCCTCAAGACACAGGAATGAGCACATTCAGGTTTTTTTCATCCAAGATCCACCATACAAGGAACAGAGGTTTTAGACAGTTCAGATAACACAGGAACCCCAAGAGGGATGGAGGAACACAAACAAAGGGTTCTTCCTAACCCTCAAGATGCCTTTAAGTCTTTCTGACTCAGGGCCATCCCAGGAGATCCAGGTCAGTGACAGGCTGCAACTATTCCTCTAGATGGTGTCTACGATTCATTTTTTTTTCACTTTTAGACCTTTTCAGGTAATGCCCTCCCCCCCTCAAAATTGCTTTGCTAATTTCTCTGCAAATCCAAAAGAAATTGAACCATTACATACTTTTGGGATCTTTCAAATGAAGTCTCTACAGAAATCCTACAGGCCGTGCACCCAAAGAATGGATGATATCCATAGATCTCAGGGATGGGTATGTACACATCCCCGATTCTCCCAGCCTTTCAGGGTTATCTAAGATTTACAGTTGGCCAACTTCATCTGCATTCCGGAACCTGCCTTTCAGGTTTGCACCTCACCAAGAGTATTTACAAAGTTCTGATCCCGGTACTAGCCCCCTGAGAGAAGAGGGACTCAGAGTCTTTTATTATCTAGACAATATCCTTCTACTGTCGAACAGCCCAGTCCAGCTTCTGACACACAGGAAGATCCTAATAACAACTCTCTCAGATTTCGGGTGTTTAGTGAACGAGGAGAAAAGCCAGCTCATCCCAACCCAAGAAATGATCTGTCTGGAAGCCCTCTTCAATACAAGGGGAATAGTCTCTCTCCCCTCTCAGAAGGTTGCATCAATTGCTCAGAGGATGAGAGCGCTCAAATTAACCTCTAACCAACCAACATCCAAATGCCTTAGTTCGATAGGAATCATATCAGCTGACATACCGCGGTTACCCTGGGCACATTGGCACCTAAGACACTTTTAGCTGGGCAATCTAGCACAATGGAAGAAACGATCTATGTCCCAAGTGATCCATCTGAGGAGCCCTATGTACAGGAATCTCCTATGGTGGTCCAAGGAGGCAATACTATGAAACCCATGACAGCTGGGTTACATCTCTTGGACCATAATTACCACAGACACCAGCATGAAGGGCTGGGGGTTCACTGCGGATGAACGTCAGTACAAAGTGGTCATTTCCCGCAGAGGGAATTGTGTCAAATGTTCGGAAAATTTGGGCAGCATTTCTGGCAATAACAGCCTTAGCTTCACAGATCAGAAACAAATCAATGTCTTTTCACATGGACAATTGTGCAGCATTATCATACATCCAACGACAAGGAGGGACACACAGCCTGTCCTTATTAAGGGAAGTGGAGCCTATCATGTTATGGACAGAAAGAAACTAGATAACCTGAAAGCGGTTTACCTACAGGGATGATTAAGCAAGGAGGCCAATCACCTATCACGTAACTTCCAAGACACACACGAGTGGTCATTCCATCCCCTAGTCCTCAGCTGGATCATGGATCCGTGGGGATTGCCAAGATAGATCTCTTTGCCTAAGCAATCAACACTAAATTACGCAGATTCATCTCATGCCTCCCTCATTCCCAGGAAGAGGCGGTGGGTGCGCTATTGAGTCCCTGGAGATGACCTCTGGCCTTGATCTATGCCCTTTTTGCTCATCCCCTTACTTTGAGATTTCTAACAAGATTAGTAAGGGAGCCAATATTAGTAATAGCAATTCTTCCGTACTGGCCAAGAAGCCTGTGGCTCATACCTCACTTATGCTCCCAAGGAACTCTCTGTCATCCCAACCCTCTCAGGTTGAATCTTCAGGTCTGGAGGTTGAAAGGCAAAGGTTCCAATCATTAGACTACCTCAGAGAGGTTGGGAGGCTCCTTGTCCATCTCCCTGGGGTCCTCTTATGTGTAAGTCACCCTATGTCTTTTAGGGGCACAGGGTGACCAAGAACCCTAGTCTGATCTTCGCTGGTCAGACTCACCTCACAACCAAACCGGACTCAGCCTTCTCTTTTATCCCTGTTATCCTGGGTTCTATATATGTGGTTTGTGATGGGAGAGTGGAAGGGCTCTTCTACTGGGGACAGTGATGTTTCTGGACAATATCCCTCAAGAGATAATGTATATGAAGTTAGACGACACCGTTTGTCTCAGACCATTCCTTGATGGTTTGAGGTGGGATGGGGGTTGCTATGTGTTTAAGTGCCTCTATCCCATTGTTCTATTGTTCTGTCTGCCTGGGATCAAGGTATTATGGGATGTGCGGGTGTGTGTCTATTAACTCTGAGAAGGGTGGGGGGTTTCTCCAGCAGCCCCTCCTAAGGACAATCTACTGTTGAAATGTTTGAACACATGTGTGTCTATTGTTACCCCACCTTGAATAATTATGCAGAGGGGAGGGGGGTTGTCCTGAGTGTATTCCTATGTGTACATGTGTTACAATAAACAGTTTGTGTTTTTACCCTACACTGAACACTTCGGCTAGTGCATGAGAAGGGAAAAAGGGACCTTGGATCTGCTGGTTATGGATAAAGGAAGCATATACGGCGGACATACTGGAGAACGGAGGTCTGTGATAGTGATCCAATGTGATCACTACGCTTCTAAAAGCTAGAAAGACATCAACCAATAGCAGGTATGCCAAAGTCTGGGGCAAATTCAAAGCCTTTGCCACTAGCAAAGGTGCAGTTCCGGCATCACCATCCACCTTTTTACTGTTGGGCTTTCTCCAAGCAGGTTTAGATTTGGGCTTAGGTCTAAACTCTCTCAAGGTCCATGGATATCTCAGCAACCACAGACAAAATATGGGCATAAGACTTCCTTGTTGTTCAGTTCTTTAGGGCTAAGAAAGATACGTACACCAACTAAACAGATATTTCCCACTTGGGACCTTTCTCTTGTTCTGGAAATTTTGTCAGAACAGCCATTTGCGCTTCTGAAATGGCTTCATTATGGAACCCAACTCTTAAACTGGCCTTCTTAATCACAAGAACATCAGGCATAAGAGTTTTAGAAATGCAAGCCCTGGGAGCAGAAGGAGAACACATATGCTTCTACCAGGATAGAGTAGAATTGCATACGGTACACAGTTGTATACCCAAAGTATCCTCTCCTGCTTCTCTGGCAGAACTTGGGGCTCTACCGATCTTCTCAGAGCCTACCCCGAGCTTTCTCCATGAGCTGGATATTTCCAACATTCTCAAATGTTACCTTCAGACTACAGCCTTTTCAGAAGGTCAGTAGAGCTGTTCGTCATTTCGGGAGGCAAGATCAGAGGCAAGGAAGCCTCATCCAGAACTATTGTGTCTGGTATAATAAGACTAATCCAGAAGACATATAAGGCTAAGGGCCTGTATCCTCCTTCTTCGGTCAGTGCACACTCGACCAGAGCAATTTTCTCATCATGGGCTTCCAGGAAAAATGTTTCAGTGGATACAACTTGCAGAACAGCACCATGGTCTTTCCAGCACACATTTATCGCATAGACCTGGGAGCTCAGACTTTAGTGGGACATGGCAAGAGAACAATTGAATCAGCTGGTGTGTCAGCCAAATAAATATTTTTCTAAGCATTTCCCACCCATTTCAGCTAGTTATTTATCACTAGTATGCTGCCATGGATGCACCAGGAAAACAGAAAACTGTTTCATACTTACCGTAATTTTCTTTTCTTGGTGCATATCCATGGCAGCATATGTACCCTCCCTCAGTATTCTATATTATGGAGATTAATGGGGGAGTCCTTAACCTTTTCTTTTATAATAATCACTGTCATGAGGGCAGAGCTTATCACTAGTATGCTGCCAAGGATATGCACCAGGAAAAGAAAACAATTTTATGAAACAATTTTTTGGGTTTTTTTCATTTTGGATAGAGTAAGGGAGGGTTATAACCCCCATAAGGTTTATTTTTGCCATCATTGTCCCATTGGGGAGATTTACCTTCGCTTCCTGTCCCATAGCCAAACAGGAAGCAAGTGGAAATGTCAGCAAATTTAAAGAATCTCTTGGGGACCCCCAGGTTACCAGACCTAGTGTCCCCAGTGGATTATTTCACCTCTATTATTTTTCTGGGTACAATCCAAAATATGGGATTTACTTTTACTTTTAATTGTAATGATGATGGTAAACAGGACAAATAGGTAGAATGAATTTCCCTAACGGGGCCAAAGACAACAATTAAAACTGGCAGGTGTTCTAATTCATCTCTCCTCTATCCAAAACAAAATAAAAAGTGTTGCCTTTAGTTATACTTTAACTCATCCTCAATCACTTGCAAGCAAAATCTTTTCTAATTTTCCTTTCACATATGAGTATTTTTGCTAAGTGAATGTTCATTTAGCTTTACCTCATTAATTAAGCCATTGGTTCCCAATCTCAGTCCTCAAGTACCCCCAACAGGTCATGTTTTCAGGATCTCCTACAGTAAGCTGAGTGAAAATGTACTTTGCAAAGTGAACATGCACTACTCGTTTAGCCTCGGTTTACATAGGTGTGATGCGGGAACCCTGCGAATCCAGTGCGGGTTCTCACATCGCACCTGAATCGCATGGCAGTTCACACTGCCCTATGCGAACTGAAGGGATGTGTCAATACATTGTTAATGACACCCCCTTTTCAGCTCGCATATGCAGTGCGAACTGCAAACTCGAACAGGAATCGGATCGCATTGGTATGAACACCCATGTGATCCGATTCTTTTGCGCACCAAAAAAAGATCCTGTGCGAGTTTGGTCAGAATGCAATGCGAAAAAAATCTGTATGGCTGAAATCGCATCGCATGGACTTCGCATATGATCTGCACTGCAGTGTGGTTCGAATCATATGCGATCTTGCAGAGTGCACTGATGTGAACCGGGGCTTAGTGATTCAACTCAGACTAGGAATGAGAGGGTCAGTACTGCTTGCATGTGTGCTTAGAAGGAACATGCTGGCAAAGGGAAGAAAAACTTATTGGTCTGCTGCTTCTTCACTCTCCAATCACAGGGGGGAGATGACCAAGTTATATTGCCCACCAGAGAAAAGTCAGTTCACCAGGCCATCTCTGTTCTCTTGCAGGATTAGATGGCCAAAATTACAAAAGTATGAAAATTAAGTTAAAAAAAGTATAAAATACTATTAAATACTATAAAATAGTGGGTCATTGGATCCAAAAACTAAAAAAAATACAGAATAAAATAACATTATTGCATAGCATTCACAGTATATATCGTATGTACAGTAGTTTATCTCTACAGGGAGAGAATGTGATTTCTGTATGTAGCCAGGAGTTAAATAGTGCTCCTTCAACTTGGGACATTTCATGTTTGCTGATGTTGTGGAGACTTCCCTCTAGTGTTGAAACTGCTGAACAGAATGGTCACGTGAGAGGTACTGCTTATGGGATTTGCAGTGCTACAGAGGAACTCAGTCTCTTGACCCTGCTATAGAAGGACCCTTTCCCAGGATGCTGTGCTGCAGGAAGTGATTTTTGAAGGAATGGTGCTTTGTGGGAGAACCTATTTAAGTGGGGGAAGGATTTGGCTCCAGTCTCTTTGGATGGCGTGACTGACCAGAGAGGACCGGTCTGTGTATGTTCCAGCGGGATTGCGGCCTGCGGCCTAAGTCAAGTGATCCAGGGGGCTAAAGTTACACAGTACCCCACCGAGCTGCAACAATGCTTTGTTCCAGTGAGTGACCAGCGGAATCAGCATGCCAACATCTGAGTTATTCCAGATCCAGCATCATCTGCAGTGTGAACGGCGGTCGGTTAGGAGAGAACTGCGGGGAGAGCAGTGGAAGCCGGTTTCCCTAAAGCAAAAAGCAAGCTTATACCAACAGTTCCAGTGTCATCAGCACAACCTGAAGAGCCGGACCATTTTTGGTGATCAACAGGGTGGTGAGCAGGCCGACGGCCTACCTTTGAGTATACTCAATTGTTTCTATACTTCTTTGTCAGTACAGACTCAGCTTTCCATGTGGATTACAAAAAACGCTGTGCACAGGTCCCTCTTTAACAATTATAATCTGAAGTCAGCTATCACTACCAAAACGTTCTTCTAAAGTTCATCCAAGTTACCTATTTGTGCCTTAACTCACAGATTAACAGACATAGTAATTCAGGTATCTAACTTTAGAACAGATCTAAGCTAGCAGAAGATTGAACTGAACTACGTTAACTGGATCCTTCTCATTGCTGATACCACATACTCACATGATCAAAGGTTAAAGTTTAAGTCTCCCAAGGAACTCTTAGATCAGGAGAATTGAGTTAAGCAATTGTCATTGGTTAATGATATCTGTGTTATATCACTTTTGAATAGAGTTGAGCGGACACCTGGATGTTCAGGTTCGGGTTCGTGTTTTCGTGGAAAAGTTTGGGTTCGGTCCGAACTTGACCCCGGACCCCGAACCCCATTGAAATCAATGGAGACCCGAACTTTTGGGCACAAAAATGGCTGTAAAAAAGTCCTGGAAAAGTGCTAGAGGGCTGCAAAAGGAAGAAAAGTGGGGGTAAGAGTAGGACAAGTGCCCTACAAAGAAATGGGGATAGGTAAATAACAATAATCTGTCCCTTACAGCAACAGCAGGAACCTGACCCTATAAAACTAGGAGATGATTTTAGAACAATAATCTGTCCCTTACAGCACCAGCAGGAACCTCTCCCTATAGCAGTTTGATATGATTTTAGAACAATAATTTGTCAGTTACAGCACCAGCAGGAACCTCTCCCTATAGCAGTTTGATATGATTTTAGAACAATAATCTGTCCCTTACAGCACCAGCAGGAACCTCTCCCTATAGCAGTTTGATGTGATTTTAGAACAATAATCTGTCCCTTACAGCACCAGCAGGAACCTCTCCCTATACCAGTTTGATATGATTTTAGAACAAT
>BLSH010060895.1:734001-747702 GCA_018402905.1 Glandirana rugosa
CTTTTTTTCAAACCCAAGCCCCTGACCCAAGACCATAATGTCCCTCTAAGCAGTAGACTCTAACTAGTCCAGTCAGATTGTTCTGTAATGCAGAATGAGATGTTATTAGATCTGCAATCTGTCCCTAAAAGCAGTAGTAGTAGTAATCTATACCTAGTCCACAATTAGATTGTTCTGTAATGCAGGATGAGATGTTATTAGATCTGCAATCTGTCCCTCACAGCACCAGCAGCATCCTCTCCCTACACTAGCCTGAGAGCATATGACATGCAGCACTACCTGACTCCAGCTCATACAGAGGCTGGGTCACATGATGCACTGGCCAATCACAGCCATGCCATTAGTAGGCATGGCTGTGATGGCTTCTAAGGGCAAACCAGTGAAACGCTTGTTGATTGGCTGCCCTGCAGCTATTCAACAAGCGGGAAAAAAATACCAGAACCCAGTCCCCGAACCCAAACTTTTTTTCAAAAGTTCAGGTTCGGGTCTCAAACACTGCAAAGTTTGATACGAACCTGAACTTTACAGTTCGGGTTCGCTCAACTCTACTTTTGAACCTTTATAGAGCAATAGTTTCTCTTAGGTTTTATTGAGCGGTATCAATATATATGATAGTTCATTCATCTAAATTGCTGCAGTAATAGAGTGAATCTTTCACATTATCATAAATTATTGTGCTCATCTACATCGTGAGTTGTCATATCATTTCTTGGACTATCAGATATGTGATCATGCTCTATTAAAGGAATAGCTGATATAGTTCTGCATTTATTCTGTTTACCAACAGTGTCAAAGTGTATATCTGAAAATGTCATGCTGATATTCTCTAAGCTCAAACAAGTTATCTACTGTTGCTTTATATAACTAATTTACTTTTAAGAGCTATATCTCTAGATTTCTAGTAAATTCTTTATAACTGAATCCAAGTGTGGTCTCTATTATTCTTACAGTGTTAAAATGTTTTATATAGCATAAAAATTTGTGAACAATGAGTGTCAGGGGTGGTGGAGGACTCTCGAAGTGGGGAGGACCAAGGAGGAATTGATTTCTTATGCAACCCTCAAGAGGGCAGCGCTACATGTACATATAATGTGAATCACTATAAAACCTGTGAGCTCAACATTTTTTCTGCTGGTTTATAAAGTGGTACATAAATGGCACAAATTAACAGCCAGTGAGTCCTAGAAATGTTGTGGATATTAAATGACTATAACAATTGACTGTATAGAGGTCTAATAGGCAATAAAACCAATAACTGTCCATAGAGTCCATGAGAGTCCTTATGCTTTTTTATTCTGTGGCAGCCCAGTGGGCAAGCAAGAAGCAACTTGAGGTTTATGTTTATTCTCTAAGTTATGTTACTATACACAAGTTGTGCTTTTGTGATTGTTCTGTATGTTTTTTTTTTTTCATAAAGTTTTTATTGAAAGGGAATGTGTTACATTCAGAAGGGTACGAAAATACAGGATCAAATAATTATTGCATTCAACAATAAGGTACATTAGATACAAAAAGTCAAACATCATTTTGAGAAATGGTAAGTATAAAAAGTATCTCTCTAGTATGGGAGCGTATTTAGTTAAAGGCTTCACAATATATTTTTGTGATATATGTGATTGGTAAGTATTGAGAGAAATTAGACAAATAGAATTCTATAGTTGCATTCTTACTTGGGTGGTTTTTATGTATCTATTTGCATAGAAAGGGGAAGAAGGGGTTTGTTATGGAAGTAATAATTGGAACAATAGAGGGATATAGTTAGTTGTGATGAAATGAGTAGCACTAGTATTGCCTTTGGGTGAGTTCTCATCTACTTATCTATAGAGAGGGCAGAGAAAGGTATGGTGTATGAGATGTTGGAAATTTGGGGCGGGAGGGGAGATGAGTGGGGGAAAGGGACTTGGGGGTAGAATAGAAAAGAGAGAGGGATTGGGTAAGTTTCCAAGAATAGGGGTACGGACCTGCCGTCCCCTATCAACCCTCTCACGCTTCCAGACTAAGGTAGTTCTTAGGGGTAAACTAGATAATATATTTGGGAGATTAAGTACTGCCTATGCCGTTCAGCCTCTTATATTGTTGCCAGTTATGCCATGTCCTAGTAAATTTGGAAAGGGTTTTGTTGGATATATTAATGAGTTCTTCTATTTTTTCAATGTAGTTCAGTCTCCTGAACCATTCTTCCCTCGTGGGAATATGGGAAGAGCGCCAGTGGTGAGGGATGCAGTGTTTGGCGGCATTGATCATGAACATTATTAGCGATTTTAAATGCTTTTTTTTTGGTGTTGATGTGTGATGAATTAGAAATAGTGCAGGTGAAAATTCAGTATGTTTTGGCATCATAGGTGTGCGCAGCCTATTGCATTAGGGTGTGCACCACAAAACGCAAACAAACATGAGTGTATGTGTATATATGTCAGAAGGGCAGAGGACGGTGTCAGTAGGGCAGAGATAGGTGTCAGTAGTTTATTTTTATTTTATTTTATTTATTTTTTTACAATTTTTTTATTATTTTTTACCATATTATATTTTATTACTTTTTTACAATTTTATTTAGGAACGCCGCTGGGGGGGGGCTTTGGTGAAATATCAGGGGTCTAAACAGAGACAGAGAAAGAGATTGAGGACAGAGATTCCCCAGTCCCTTTCTCTGCAGCCAGGCAGCAGGGGGAAATCTGCATAGTACAGGGTGATTAGGGTGTGCCCAGGCACACTTCGCCCCTCTATGTGCGCACGCCTATGTTTGGCATAGAGAAGCCCCGATCCTCCTCTTATCGAATCCCCCCTCTCCTGGCACCTCCCCCACACAGCAAGCAGAGCTCAGCCCCACCTCCCTTCTCACTGGCTGTGACTGACAGCAGCGGGAGCCAATTATGTAATGGGAGAGCTTCTGCTTTAATGCACATGGCTGAATTGGGATTGGGCTCAGGTACGTATAAGAGGGGGAGCTGCACACTGAAGGTTTTTACCTTCATGCATAGAATGCATGAAGGTAAAAAAACATTAAGCTTTTACAGCCACACCGCACATGTTTACAGGGTTCACAGAGCCCCCCCCCCCCCGACTTTTTCAGTCGAGCCCATAGAGTAAGCCATAATTGTTCTAAATAGTTTTTAGTTTGTTTTACATTTATCTTTGCTTATTATAGAATTATGATCTATGCTAATTACAACTACAAGTCCACTTTGAACACATTTCGTGTTTTCATATAATGGTTTGGCAGAGTATCTGTGTATATTCTGTAAATAATCCCGGCATTAACCCGTCTCTTACCATAGTGTAACTTTACCGGCAAAGAAGAAACTACTTGCAGTACACAACATCAATTAATTTAACACCAGCTACATTCACTTGCAGTACAAGTGAGCATGAATGAGCTTCTGATCTGTGCCCTGGAGAATGTGGTTGTTAGCCCTATGGTTGCAGGAACATCCACAAAGCCTTTGAAGATTGGCAGGTGCAGAAATATATTTAATGCTTTCAAGAGTAAGATCTATTGCTTTGTTCATAAAAGAGATGGGACAAAAACTTCCCCCATTTCCCAGCCTATCCCTTGATGTGGCTGCAAGTCTTTAATTACATTGGGGCACCCTACAAGCTTTATATCTTATTACAAATTATCATGGTCACTAAAATATATCCTAAGGTATCTCTCTAACCTGTCTCTGCTTTTCGTGTGGATTGTGCTTCAGAAGCCTTTTACATGTTGCAGGAACAAAATTAGTAACATCAGGGATTTAGTTAAAAGGAACCACTTGAATAAGGGGAAGGGACAAGTGTATAGTTTAAGTTCACTCCCCGAGCAATGAGCAGATGTCCTGATAGATTTTTTTCTAAAGCGATTACACAGGAAACTATTTTCACGTTTTGTAACAGTTATACTTGTAAAAAAAAAAAAAGGTACAAATAAGCTCAATAAAGTAAAAAAAATAAAATTAAGCATAAAAAATATACAGGCGGTCCCCTAGTTACAAACATCCGATTTACAAACGACTCCTACTTACAAACGGAGGGAGACAACAGGAAGTGACAGGAAATCTCCCCCTAGGAAGGGAAATTCACTCCTGTAAAGTTATCATGAGAAGGAGTCTCCACTGCTGCTTTAATACTAATCCTGGTTTCCCCAACAACCCAAAATGTTCAAAACCCAGGTGTCATAGGGATAGAAAATGAGGTGAAATCTTCTGAACAGGGGCACAGACACCAAAACAAACAGTACAAGGGTGTTAACCCCTCCCTATGCTACCAAAAAACATAAAAATAATTATTTAGGCTATAGTTAAACTTAAAAAATGTACCTGTTCTGACTTACAAACAAATTCAACTTAAGAACAAACCTACAGACCCTATCCTATTTGCAACCCGGGGACCACCTGTATATGGTAAATATCCATGGGTATCACACATTCACTTAACAAACATGCAAAGTAGATATGCATGTACATGTTGGTGATTATAGGACAACTTTAGTTTAATAATTTTAATTTGATGCTAAAAGGTACAGAAGATTTTAATCACATTTTAGTTAAAATTTCATAAATTATCTTGTGTCTTTTTTATCAGTTTTTTTTCACATGCATGCATGTGGGAGTTCAGTAATACATCCTCTTTATTAATGCTAAATGTCTTGTCTTTTACATTTAGCAGGAATTCCACTGGGATCATTGCCTTTATGTGCGCTGACAACAGTTTTATGTAGTTTAATTAAAATATAGACTCCACAAATATTTTCAGAAACAATGTGACCTGTAGAAAATCACGAAGGGGGAATTTACTAAGACCGGAGCAGACAGAATCTGAAGCGGCTGTGCATGGCAACCAATGAGCTTCTAGCTTTAACCACTTCAGCCCCGGAAGGATTTCACACTTTAGGACCGGAGCCCTTTTTGCGATTCGGCGCTGCGTCGCTTTAACTGACAATTTTAACTAAATTTGCATCCTTTTTTTCCCACAAATAGAGCTTTCTTTTGGTGGTATTTGATCACCGCTGCGTCATTTCTGATCGCCGCTATAAACAAAAGCAGAGCGACAATTTTGCAAAAAAACCCAAATTTCTTACTTTTTGCTAAAATACAAATCCAAAAAAAAAACATTTTTTTTCACCGTTTTTGGCCGATTTATATTCTTCCTCATATTTGTGATAAAAAAAATCGCAATCGCCGTTTATTGATTGGTTTGCGCAAAAGTGGTCGCGTTTACGGATGATGAGAATTCATTTTTGGGGTTTTTATTTTTTTTTTCATTTTTTACTAGTAATGGCGGCGATCTGCGATTTTTAGCGGTACTGCGATATTTCAGCGGACATGTCGGAACAGTTTGACACTTTTTTGGGACCATTGGCATTTATACAGCGATCAGTGCTATAAAAATGCACTGATTACTGTGTAAATGCCATTGGCAGTGAAGGAGTTAACCTGCAGGGGGCGCTCTAAGGGTTAACTATGTTCCCTGGGCGTGTTCTAACTGTGTGTGGGCTGCCCTAACAGGGGAAGGGAAGCAATCACACCTTCCGTGTAGAGGAAGGCTGTGATCACAGCCCTTCCCCCTCACACAGAACGGAGGTCCGTGTTTACTTACACGCACCTCCGTTCTTTCACTCCGGGGGGGGGGCATCGCGGGTGGCCAGCGGCAACCGAAGCCGCCACACCCGCTCCCTGGCCCTCCCCGGACACAGTGAGCGCGCGGGCGTGCCTCCGGCGGCGCGCGCGCGCTCACTGTGCGCGATCTGGCAGCCGCCGTCAGATGACGGCGATTTGCCTTAAAGAGCCAATTTGCCGCCATCAAATGCCGATCGGCGGTCGGCAAGTGGTTAATTTTCAAAGCTTAAAGTGGAAGTAAACTCAATTCATGAAATTTGAGCTGGGCACATATATCTGTAGTGTTTTCTTAGCTCTCTCCAAAGCACTCATCCCGTGGCTTTCTCCTGCTCTGTAGCTCTGTTATCAGCCTGATAACTTCTGACAAGTTCTCAGACACAGGAGATAAAAGCAGCCTGAGATTTGTGTCATGGGAGGTTGCTATAAATAGATTAGCAGAGAGCTTGACTTGTCACAGCACAGCTCTGCACATTACTTCCTTCCTTTGTATGTGGAGTAGGGGTGCTTTTCCTCAAATCAGCTGTCTTGGCTGTATGCCAATAATCTACTCCCAGTGCTGAAGAGGAAGAAAAAAATCTGTAACACAATGTGCACCCATCCAGCCTCATCCATGTTCACCCATGCATCTGTGTTCACCCATGCATCTATGCTCCTCCATCCATCCATGCTCACCCATCCATCCGTGCTCACCCATCCATCTGTGCTCAGCCATGCATCCGTGCTCCACCATCCAACTGTACTCACCCATGCATGTGTGCTCACCCATGCATGCATGCTCACCAATGCATCCGTGCTCACCCATGCATCAGTGCTCAGCCATCCATCCATGCTCAGTCATCCCCATCTATGGCTTATCCACCCCCATTTGTGCTCATTTATGCCTCATTCATTCTCATCCATACCACATCAGTTCTCCTCCATGACACATCCATGCCACTACAGTACCCATCCGTGCCACTACAGCACCCATCCGTGCCACTACAGCCCCCATGAGTGCCACCACAGTGCCTCACAATAATGTAATAGGTAGTCAAATTAGATTTGAAATGTATGCCCCTAGAACGCCTGATGGTGCTCCCTGCATGTTGGGCCTCTGTATGTGGCCAGGCTGTGTAAAAGTGTCACACATGTGGTATCGCCACACTCGGGACGAGTAGCAGAATATATTTCAGGGTGAAATTTTTGCTAGGTACATGCTGTGTGTTAGAAATATTGTATAAATTGACAACCTTGTGTAAAAAAAAATGTGTTTTCATTTTCTTTACACATTTTCCAAAAACTCGTGGAAAAAATGAACCATTCAAAAGACTCATTATGCCTCATATAATATACGTTGAGGTGTTTACTTTCCAAAATGGGGTCATTTTTTGGGTGTTTCTATTGCCCTGATGCTCCAGGACCTTCAAAATTGCAAGAGGTAGTCGGGAAATTATATGTGTAATTTATGTCCTTAGAACGCCTGATGGTGCTTCCTGCATGTTAGGCCTCTGTATGTGGCCAGGCTGTGTAAAAGTGTCAGACATGTGGTATCCTCATACTCAGGAGGAGTAGCAGAATGTGTTTTGGGGTGTAATTTGTGGTATGCACATGTTGGGTATGAGAAATAATCTGTTAATATGACAATTTTGTGAAGAAAAAAAAAACAGAAAAAAACCCTTCATTTTGCAAAGAATTGTGGGAAAAAATTACAACTTCAAAAAACTCGCCATGCCTCTTACTAAATACGTTGGACTGTCTGCTTTCCAAAAAGGGCTCATTTGGGGGGTATTTGTACTTTTCTGACTTGTTAGGGCTCAAGAAATGAGATAGGCTGCCAGTACATCAGGTGTGATCAATTTTCAGTGATTGGCACCATAGCTTGTAGACTCTATGGCCTCATACACACGGGCGTTTTGTAATGCCACATTTTTGGGCGTTTTTTGCTGCTCTCCATGTTATTCAATGGCCCTCTAAAACGTTGACATTTTTGAGCAGTAGAGGGCGTCGGCGTTAGTGAGCTGTAGCTAGAACGCGGGACCTGTGCGTTCTGAAGCTGCAGCGTCATGGCGTTTTTGACGCCGAGCCGGCAAAATGCTCAATAACGTTGCTTAACGTTGTATACACAGCGTGAAGCCTAGTCAGATGTTCTATTCAAAATCAATGGTTCCCTATGGGAGCCCATTGATTTGAATAGAAGAAGCACCAGAAATCGGATCACTGTGATCCGACTTGCGGCGCGACTTGTGTGCTAGGTGTCTTAAAGGGGAACCCCCGCAAAAAATTTGCGTGGGGTTCCCCCCCCCCCCCCAATAGCATACCAGGCTCTTCAATCTGGCATGGATTTTAAGAGGAGCCCCCACGCTGAAAAAAACGGCGTAGGGTCCCCCTAAAATCCATACCAGACCCTTATCCGAGCACGCTGCCTGGCAGGCCAGGAAAGGGGGTGGGGACGAGCAAGAGCCCCCCTCCTGGACCGTACCAGCCCGCATGCCCTCAACATGGGGAGTATGGGTGTTTTGGGCCAGGGGGGGCTCTGTGCCCCCACCCCAAAGCACCTTGTCCCCATGTTGATGGGGACAAGAGCCTTTTCCAGACAACCCTGGCCGTTGGTTGTCGGCGTCTGCGGGCGGGGGCTTATCGGAATCTGGAAGTCCCCTTTAATAAGGGGGCCCCCAGATGCCGGGCCCCCCACCCTTTGTAAATGAGTATGGAGTACATTGTACCCCTACCCATTTACCTGGGGGGAAAAAACAGTGTACAAAAAAAAAAACTACACAGCTTTTTAAAATATTTTATTAAATCCGCCCCAGCATCTTCTCCCCTCTGTTCTTTCTTCAGCTCTTTTGCGGGGTCTTCTGTCTTCTGCTCTTTTGCCGCTGTCTCCCCGGCTAGCTTCTCCCGCCGCTGCTTCTTCTTCTTCTCCTGGAGATGTTGACTCGTCGCTCTCTTCCACTCGAATGCCGGGTCCGTGCTGTGTGGTTGCCTTATATTGGCATGGCACGGGGCCACACGATGACATCATCATGAGCCCCACCCTCATGATGTCACATCCTGGGGCGTGGCTGTGATGTGATGCCCCGCCCCAGGATGTGGCATCATGAGGGTGGAGCTCACGATGACGTCATTGTGTGGCCCCGCCCCATACCAATATAAGGCAACTGCGCAGCCCGGCATTCGAGTAGAAGAGAGAGACGAATCAACATCTCCAGGAGAAGAAGAAGCAGCGGCGGGAAAAGCTAGCCGGGGAGACAGCAGCAAAAGAGCAGAAGACCCCGCAGAAGACCCCTCAGAAGACAGAAGACCCCGCAAAAGAGCTGAAGAAAGAAGAGAGGGGAGGAGATGCCGGCGCGGATTTAATAAAATATTTTAAAAAGCTGTGTAGCGTTTTTTTTTTGTACACTTTTTTTCCCCCAGGTAAATGGGTAGGGGCACGATGTACCCCATACTCATTTATATAGGGTGGGGGGCCGGCATCTGGGGGCCCCCTTATTAAAGGGGGCTTCCAGATTCCAATAAGCCCCCGCCCGCAGACCCCGACAACCAACGGCCAGGGTTGTCGGGAAGAGGCTCTGGTGCTTTGGGGTGGGGGGCACCGAGCCCCCCCTGCCCCAAAGCACCCATACTCCCCATGTTGAGGGCATGCGGCCTGGTACGGTCCAGGGGGGGCACTTGCTTGTCCCCACCCCCTTTCCTGGCCTGTCAGGCTGCGTGCTCGGATAAGGGTCTGGTATGGATTTTGGGGGGACCCTACGCCATTTTTTTCAGCATGGGGGCTCCTCTTAAAATCCATGCCAGATCGAAGAGCCTGGTATGCTATTGGGGGGGGAACCCCATACAAATTTTTTGGGGGGTTCCCCTTTAAGACACCTAGCACACAAGTCGCGCCACAAGTCGGATCATCGGGATCCGACTTCTGGTGCGGCTTCTATTCAAATCAATGGGCTCCCATAGGGAACCATTGATTTTGAATAGAGGCAGAAAAAGCGTGAAAAAACGTGCATTGACGTCAATGCAAAACGTCAATTTTTTCCCTGACATCAGGCCCGGCATTTTGCTTATTTTTGTGCAAACGCCGTGTGTATGAGGCCTATAACTTTCACAAAGACCAAATAATATCCACTAACTTGGGTTATTGTTACCAAATATATATAGCAGTATAAATTTTAGCCAAAATTTATGAAGAAAAATTACTAATTTGCTAAATTTTATAACAGAAACAAAGAAAAATGCATTTTTATACAACATTTTCAGTCTTTTTCCATTTATTGCTCAAAAAATAAAATGCTGATTAAATACCACCGAAAGAAAGCTCTATTTGTGTGGAAAAAAAGGACAACATTTTCATATGGGTACAGTGTAGTATGACTGAGTAATTGTCATTCAAAATGTGAGAGCACTGAAAGCTGAAAATTGGTCTGGTTAGGAAGGGGGTTTAAGTGCCCTGTGGTCAAGTGGTTAAGGTTGGCCATACATTATACAATTTTCTACAATTTTCCTTTACATTTATTAAACCATATACTATGAGGTCAAACCTAAACGCTTTCAATTTGTTTGCAGTCAGGCAGATGCTTGCACTACATAGTTGAAGGTAAATCTAAAATAAACTGACATTTGAATGCTACTATGCACAGCTGCTCCAAATTTTGTCTGCTTCAGTTTTGCTAAATACCCCTCATGGTGTCTTTTAATCGTATGGACTATTTGCTTTCAAAGCCTATAAAGGTGGGGGGGGGGGGGTCTATAAAGGAAGTAGAAATATGTACTGTGCATTTGGCCATTTGGGATACAGAATGTTAGGAATTGCTAAGATAAGGGGTTAATGATTAATGCTGTTTCACTTTGTAACAGTGATATTATTTATTTGTTGCATTAATTTGTGTGTTTTATTATATGCAATGTGCCAATTATATATTATTGTTTTGCATATTTTTAATGGATATCTATTTAAGAACCTGCTCTGTGATTTTTAATGCATCATCAACCTATATATAGATAAATGTACAGTATCTCACAAAAGTGAGTACACCCCTCACATTTTCATAAATATTTCATTATATCTTTTCATGTGACAACACTGAAGAAATGACACTTTGCTACAATGTAAAGTAGTGAGTGTACAGCTTGTATAACAGTGTAAATTTGCTGTCCCCTCAAAATAACTCAACACACAGCCATTAATGTCTAAACTGCTGGCAACAAAAGTGAGTACACCCCTTAGTGAAAATGTCCAAATTGGACCTAAATTGTCAATATTTTGTGTGGCCACCATTATTTTCCAGCACTGCCTTAACCATCTTGGGCATGGAGTTCACCAGAACTTCACAGGTTGCCACTGGAGTCCTCTTCCACTCCTCCATGACGACATCACAGAGCTGGTGGATGTTAGAGACCTTGCGCTCCTCCACCTTCCATTTGAGGATGCCCCACAGATGCTCAATAGGGTTTAGGTCTGGAGACATGCTTGGTCAGTCCATCACCTTTATCCTCAGCTTCTTTAGCAAGGCAGTGGTCCTCTTTAAGGTATGTTTGGGGTCGTTATCATTTTGCAATACTGCCCTGCGGCCCAGTCTCCGAAGTGAGGGGATCATGCTCTGCTTCAGTATGTCACAGTACATGTTGGCATTCATGGTTCCCTCAATGAACTGTAGCTTCCCAGTGCCGGCAGCCCTTATGCAGCCCCATGACACTCCCACCATCATGCTTGACTGTAGGCAAGACACACTTGTCTTTGTACTCCTAACTTGGTTGCTGCGACACATGGCTGACACCATCTGAACCAAATAAGTTTATCTTGGTCTCATAAGACCACAGGACATGGTTTCAGTAATCCACGTCCTTAGTCTGCTTGTCTTCAGCAAACTCTTTGTGGGCTTTCTTGTGCATCATCATTAGAAGAGGCTATTTCCCTAAGACAACCTCTGGATATGGCGCTGAGCACGAGCACGCAACTTCTTTGGTTGCCATGACAAGGCCTGTTCTGAGTGGAACCTGCCCTGTTAAACCGCTTTATGGTCTTGGCCACCATGCTGCAGCTCAGTTTCAGGGTTTTGGCAATCTTCTTATAGCCTAGGCCCTCTTTATGTAGAGCAAAACATTTTTTTTCGGGACCTCAGTGAGTTCTTTGCAATGAGGTGCCCTGTTGAACTTCCAGTGACCAGTATGAGAGAGTGAGAGCGATAACACCAAATTTAACACACCTGCTCCCCATTCAGACCTTGTAACACTAACAAGTCAGATGACACTGGGGAGGGAAAATGGTTAATTGGGCCCAATTTGGACATTTTCACTTAGGGGCGTACTCACTTTTGTTGCCATCAGTTTAGACATTAATGGCTGTGTGTTGAGTTATTTTGAGGGAACACCAATTTTACACTGTTATACAAGTTGTACACTCACTACTTTACATTGTAGCAAAGTGTCATTTCTTCGGTGTTGTCACATGAAAAGATAGAATAAAATATTTACAAAGATGTGAGGGGTGTACTCACTTTTGTGAGATACTATATATACTGTACACACAGTTTCTTTCTTTGGCACTATCACCATGCAATGCACGTACTCTTCCGTACCCATAACATTTTCATTACACGTAATATACATAAAAAAGATATGGAAATGATTGCATCCCATACCATAGTTCAGCTACATGCTTACTTTTGTCATTCTGAAATCAGTTGATCAAAGCACCAGATTTCTGCTATGGCTGAATGCGAGTCAGATCTCACCACTTAAACATCTATGTCAATGGCCCAACTGGAGCTCCTGACCTAAAGCTGAAAGTGAGGGGCATATAGGGTGGAGAGGTCATATAGCTCCAGCGGCTTGTTCCTGGCCCTGAAGCACTGTACATGACTAATGAGTTTGTGTGCGTGTGCTTTAAAAAAAACAGATTGAACTCAAGCTAGGATTTTCTATGTTGAGAAGAAGTGACCTTTAAGGCTATAGATTGCTGAGCTAGGACATGTAGTATTAAATGATTGGGTCAGTTTGGGACAGGTGAGTGAAAAATATGTCTATGTAAATGTGTGTCCTCCATACCAAGCAGCATACATTGAGCACAGAATGTTCCGTCCACATTTAATCGCCGTTCTTTCTTAGTCTTGCTCATCTGTCTCTTCTTTGGTGCCTCACTGTCGTTTCCTCCCATTACTTCACTCTGTTTCATACTCTTGTCTGGCTGCACACTGCTTTCTTCTGTCAGGCCAGATATTAATGATGCATAAAATTAGCCTGATTAAAACACAGGCATGCACTTGCGGTTGGAAAGATAGCTAACTTACACTCCAGAGCTTTTCTTGGTAGCAGCGTATATGCGCACTCATTCATTCACATATTCATGCTTGAAGCAACCATCAGAACATTTACGTATTAAAGACTACATTTACTGCATCACACACTTAGAGCTCTTGGCACCTGCTTCCCATATCTTCCAATAAATCATCTTCAGAAAAGTGGTGCTGGCAATGTATTCAGACATACATTCAAAGATAATATTTGGATGCTTTAAAAAACATGGGACAAATATAGACGCCAGTATTACATCTTAAAGTGGTGGTGAACGAACACCTTATAAAACAACCCATTGAGTTTAACCACTTCAATACTGGGCACTTAACCTCCTTCCTTCCCGGACCAATTTTCAGCTTTCAGCGCTGTTGCAGTTTGAATGACAATTGCGCGGTCATGTGACACTGTACCCATATGAAATTTTTATAATTTTTTTCACACAAATAGAGCTTTCTTTTGGTGGTATTTAATCACCCCTGGTTTTTTTTATTTTTTGCGCTATAAATTAAAAAAAGACTGAAAATTTTCAAAAACAATTCATTTTTCTTCGTTTCTGTTATAAAATTTTGCAAATAAGTAATTTCTCTTCATAAATTTTGACCAAAAATGATACTGCTACATTTCTTTGGTAAAAATAACCGAAATCTGAGTTTTTTTGGTGTTGGCGGACGGACAGATGTGACGGGGACTGTGACAGATGTGACGGGGGCATACAGATGTTTTGTGTATGGTGACAGATGTGACGGGGACATACAGATGTTTTGGGGACTGTGACAGATGTGACGGGGACATACAGATGTTTTGGGGACTGTGACAGATGTGACGGGGACATACAGATGTT
>BLSH010060895.1:747712-762007 GCA_018402905.1 Glandirana rugosa
ACAGGGGCAGTGTAGACAGTGTCAGGGGTTTTGTAGACATACAGGGGCAGTGTAGACAGTGTCAGGGGTTTGTAGACAGACAGGGACAGTGTAGACAGTGTCAGGGGTTTGTAGACATACAGGGGCAGTGTAGACAGTGTCACGGGTTTTGTACAGACAGATGTTTGGGGACTGTGACAGATGTGACGGGGACATACAGATGTTTTGGGGACTGTGACAGATGTGACGGGGACATACAGATGTTTGGGGACTGTGACAGATGTGAAGGGGACAGACAGATGTTTGGGGACTGTGACAGATGTGACGGGGACATACAGATGTATGGGGACTGTGACAGATGTTTTGTGTATGGTGACAGATGTGATTGGGGACATACAGATGTTTTGGGGGCTGTTTTATGGGGACACAGATGTGTATGGGGACAGGGGTATCAGTGTGCTTGGTGCACTGTGTGGGGGGCGATCTGTGACAGCTTTCTGCATGAAATCCTCATCATGCAGAGAGCTGTCATATATCTGCAGTGAATGGTTATGCAGGGGGAGAGGACAAGTCTGATCATTAGAGTAGAGGAATGGTTCTCAACCTCAGTCTTCAAGTACCCCCAATGGTCCATGTTTTCTGGTTTTCCTTTACTTTCAATCAATATCACTGACATGGTATTGATAAGAGCTATTTCATCTAAGGGATGTTCCTAAAACATGGCCCGTTGGGGGTACTTGAGGACTGAGGCTGAGAACCACTGGAGTAGAGCACGCTGAGTTCCCAGCACAGCTAGAGAACGGACCATGCTGTGATCTTCTGCTTAGCGTGGTCCGTTTTTAACAGGAAAGCAGAGGGACTGAGAGAACACCAGATATTTTACACAAAGGAAGCAATACAAATAGAACAGGATACTTTCTCATACAAGTTCATGGTACAGCAGGCACATATAAGGAATATGAACCATTGAACTGAAAAACTGACAGGCGGATCTGATCAGAAAGCCCCTGTGAAAGGACCCTTAAAGATTATCTTAACCCCAAAAAAATAATGTAATATATTGCAGCATACCGATTTGTAAAGGTCCCTTTAAGAAGTTGGGAGTCCCTGGGATTGGCTGCAGGACATGTTAATTGTGATATTAAAATGGTAGTGTAAAGTGTATTTCCACTATTACCGCCAAATTGGATAACACCTTCTTTATATTTGTTATACATGTCCCTGTTTAACATAAGAAAAATATTTAAAAACTGCAGTCCTACATAGTTTTCTTTATGACGGGGCTGTGCTGGTAGCTGTGTTTGCCATAATTGACCCTATGTATAACTTTGCAGGCAGATCTTCATCATCATTTGTAAGTAAACTTGAACACTGTGTCCATAGGTGTGTGCAGAGGGTGTGCTGGGCACATCCTAATCACACTGTGCAGTGCAGATTTCCCCAAAGTCCACTGCTCTGCTGACACCATCCACTGCCCTACTGACACTGTCAGTGTTTTAAGAGTGTTTGTGTGTGTGTGTGTGTGCATATATATATATATATACACACACAGTATCTCACAAAAGTGAGTACATCCCTCACATTTTTGTAAATATTTTATCTTTTCATGAGACAACACTGAAGAAATGACACTTTGCTACAACGTAAAGTAGTGAGTGTACAGCTTATACAACAGTGTAAATTTGCTGTCCCCTCAACACACAGCCATTAATGTTTAAACCGCTGGCAACAAAAGTGAGTATACCCCTAAGTGAAAATGTCCAAATCTGACCCAAAGGGTTAATATTTTGTGTGGCCACGATTATTTTCCTGCACTGCCTTAACCCTCTTGGGCATGGAGTTCACCAGAGCTTCACAGGTTGCCACTGGAGTCCTCTTTCATTCCTCCATGACGACATCACGGAGCTGGTGGATGTTAGAGACCTTGCGCTCCTCCACCTTCCATTTGAGGATGCCCCACAGATGCTCAATAGGGTTTAGGTCTGGAGACATGTTTGGCCAGTCCATCACCTTACCCTCAGCTTCTTTAGCAAGGCAGTGGTCGTCTTGGAGGTGTGTTTGGGGTCGTTATCATGTTGGAATACTGCCCTGCGGCCCAGTCTCTGAAGGGAGGGGATCATGCTCTGCTTCAGTAAGTCACAGTACATGTTGAAAATATCTAAAAATTTGTGCTTGGTAGATATAGGAAAGAAAGCAACCAGCCACCAGCAAAAAGAGCTTGATGGTACTCAGAAAACAGAAATGAAAAAAACATGCAGCTCTAGTTAATATCACAGTTCATTTGTCAAAGTCCATAATAGATGATCAAATCAGAAACAAGATGAAGGAGTGAAGTCCCAACACCATCTAGTGTAGTAAGGGTGACGTAACAATCGTCAAACTAGTGCACAAAAATCGGGAGGCAATCCTGCTTACCAGAATCAATGGGCTATAAAACTATAAAGAGCCATATGCACCAAGAGAGACAGCCAAAAGAGATACACCATCCGTCCCAATCAGAGATGAAAGGTCTCCTCCTCCTAATAGGAAATGTTCCGCTCCAAGAACCAGGTTTAGTTACCAGAGTGGAATATAGGAACCAGCATAATAAAAACCTCAAAGGGATAAGAAGTGCCACAATAGTGTAATATGTTCATTAAAAACAAGAATTTATTAGATACAAGGTACACTCACATGTCCATGGTTAAAAATGTGCATATAACAAGTTGAAAACCGTGGTATAAAGGCTTGCCTGCGTCATTCAAATCGCCTAAAAAACAGTACATGTTGGCATTCATGGCTCCCTCAATGATCTGTAGCTCCCCAGTGCCAGCAAAACTCATGCAGCCCAATGCCATGACACTCCCACCACCATGCTTGACTGTAGGCAAGACACACTTGTCTTTGTACTCCTCACCTGGTTGCCGCCACACATGCTTGACACCATCTGAACCAAATAAGTTTATTTTGGTCTCATCAGACCACAGGACATGGTTCCAGTAATCCATGTTCTTAGTCTGCTTGTCTTCAGCAAACTGTTTGCGGGCTTTCTTGTGCATCGTCTTTAGAAGAGGCTTTCTTCTGGGACGACAGCCATGCAGACCAATTTGGTGTAGTGTATGACATATGGTATAAACACTGACAGGCTGACCCCCCCACCCCTTCAACCTCTGCAGCAATGCTGGCAGCACTCATAGGTCTATTTCCTAAAGACAACCTCTGCATATGATGCTAAGCATGTGTACTCAACCTCTTTGGTCGCCCATGGCGAGGCCTGTTCTGAGTGGAACCTGTCCTGTTAGACCGCTGTATGGTCTTGGCCACCGTACTACAGCTCAGTTTCAGGCTCTTGGCAATCTTCTTTGCCATGAGGTGCCATTTTGAACTTCTAGTGACCAGTATGAGAGAGTGAGAGTGATAACACCAAATTTAACAAACCTTTAGGAGATATACAGTGTACTGCATGTACCCACGTCATCGGGCACATGTGCAGTGAAGAAACGGCCTCCGTGCCTTTCCTTCACTGTGTTCATGCCGTGGCTGGCGGCTCCTGCACGCATGCACGGGAGTGACGTCACGAGACTCCAGCCAGTCACAGAGCCGTAGATCGCGGCCCCGGAAGGAAGAGGCGCAGAAGATGAATGCGGTTGGAGCAGGGACATTACTGGACATCACTGGCTTTCAATGCAGATAAGTGGCACATAATGGGCTAATATGTGATGCATACTAGCCCATTATGCTATTACATTGCAGGGTAACATAGAGGAAGTAAACCCCATCAGGCCTTACTCCAAGTCAGGCCTGACCAAATTTGCCTACTCTGAGCAAAAATCTACTCCTAAGCACCTACCTATGGTAGAGGGTGCTACATATATATAAAATATATAATGTTCAAAAATGAGAATGTTTTAGCACTGTTGCTGTTAAAGATACTTTCACTCCAAATTTATGACATTCTACTATCTATTTGCTTTCCAAAAAAAGTCTCTAAACTCAGCTGCCTAGAAACGACTGTAAATGACCCTATGTAAATGTACTGATAAGATAACATAGAGGAGAGTTCAGGGGCAGCTGAAAAAAATGCCCAAATGCTCCTAAACGTCCGTTTACCATCAGCAGTGTACATGAGGCCTTAATGACAAACAATTCCATTAGTCTCTTTTTTATTTTTATTTTTTTTACAAAAGTTAACTCAATTACTTATTCTTCTTGAGTATATCATATTCCCAGATTACTGCACGCTGCTGATCTTTTGTAATACATGTGGGCAAGACCAGACAGATCTAATACTTTTCTTATGAAGAATTCCCAGATCATTTAGCCATTTGACAGAAATCAGTATTCCTGCTATATATTCCATGTGATACAAACACTTGTATACTGGGAGTTCTACATTTTGAAAAGGCAAATATATGTTTAGCACTAACCTTAAAGCATATAGAAACCCAAAAAGAAATACAGTGCATACGGAAAGTATTCACAGCGCGTTATGTTACAGTCTTATTCCAAAATGGATTAAATTCATTATTTTCCTCAAAATTCTACAAACAATACCCCATAATGACAACGTGAAAGAAGTTTGCTTGAAAAATCTTTAGCCTGAGTTCACACTTGTGCGATTGCATGCGATGTCTGTGTAATACGAGTTCAGTCATACAGCTGCATGGCTGAACTCGAATTAGATTCGCAGGAAAATAGCACAGTGAATTTTTTATCCCCGCACTGGAATTGGAGTGAAGTGTTCTCACCCATGCGACCTGATTCCTGTGTAACTTCACAGTTCGTACTGCGATCTGTGAACCGATCTGGGGGTGTCATTAACATTGTATTGACACCCACAACGGTTCGCGGAGGGCAGTGTGAACTGCCTGTGGGAAAGGTGCAATGCGGGAACCGGAATTGGGATCGCACCTGTTCCCGCTTCGCATATGTGTGAACCTAGCCTTACAAATTTATTAAAAATAAATAATGAAAAAATAATGTACATAAGTATTCACAGCCTTTGCTGTGACACACTCAAAATTGAGCTCAGGTGCATCCTGTTTCCACTGATCATCCTTGAGATGTTTCTACAACTTTATTGGAGTCCACCTGTGGTACATTCAGTTGATTGGACATGATTTGGAAAGGCACACGCCTGTCTATATAAGGTTCCAACAGTGCATGTCAGAGCACAAACCAAGCCATGAAGTCCAAGGAATTGTCTGTAGACCTCCGAGACATGATTGTATAGAGGCACAGGTCTGGGGAAGGGTACAGAAATTTCCCAATGAGCACAGTGGCTGCACGGCCAAACTAAGCATTTGGGTGAGAAGCGCCTTAGTCAGGGAGGTGATCAAGAACCCAATGGTCACTCTGACAGCATTTCTCTGTGTGTTTCTCTGCAGCACTCCACCAATCAGGCCTGTATGCTAGAGTAGCCAGATGGAAGCCACTCCTCAGTAAAATGCACATGACAGCCCACCTGGTGTTTGACAAAAGGCACCCGAAGGACTCTCAGACCTTGAGAAACA
Organism: Glandirana rugosa; assembly: GCA_018402905.1. Classification (NCBI taxonomy): domain Eukaryota; kingdom Metazoa; phylum Chordata; class Amphibia; order Anura; family Ranidae; genus Glandirana; species Glandirana rugosa. The sequence continues at coordinate 753,184 of BLSH010060895.1, forward strand.
AAATTCTCTGATCTGATGAAACAAAGAATGAACTCTTTGGTCTGAATGGCAAGCATCATGTCTGGAGGAAACCAGGCACCGCTCATCACCTGGCCAATACCATCCCTACAGTGAAGCACGGTGGTGGCAGCATCATGCTGTGGGGATGTTTTTTACTGGCAAGAACTGGGAGACCAGTCAGGATTGAGGGAAAGATGAATGCAGCAATGTATAGAGACATCCTTGATAAAAAAACCTGCTTTAGAGCGCTCTGGACCTCAGACTGGGGTGAAGGTTCATCTTCCAACAGGACAATGGCCCTAAGCACACAGCCAAGATTACAAAGGAGTGGTTACGGGACAACTCTGTGACTGTCCTTGAGTGGCCCAACCACAGCCCAGACTTGAACCCAATTGAACATTTCTGGAGAGATCTGAAAATGACTGTTAACCGACGCTCCCCATTCAACCTGATGGAGCTTGAGAGGTCCTGCAAAGAAGAATGGGGGAAACTGCCCAAAAATAGGTGTGCCAAGCTTTTACCATCATACTCAAAAAGACTTGATAAAACAAGAAAAAACAAGACAAAAAACAAGACAAAGGAAGGCGCACACACCTAATGCATTACCATAGATACTTTAATATGAATAAAAGGTTTAAAAAATGGATACTCACAAAATCGGTGTCACAGAGCCGTATGAGGACAAGACATAAAATCAAGGCACAAGGCAGGATAAGAGCTGACGCGTTTCGGGGGCGCACCTCCTTCCTCAGAGCTAAGATGCTCTGGACTGCCAGACTCGACAATATATATATGTATGTGTGACCAACTGGAGGTTTGATCAATCAATCAATTTCCCAATTGGTCAATATATTGACCAATCAGTTTGAGTGTACTAGAACACTCATGACCCAGACGGGAAAAAAAGAAAAAAAAAAAGAAAAAGATTCATTATAATTAATTAATAATCATGTAATATAATATATAGAATACTTAATTGCACAGGATCCACAAATCGAAAGTGGATATAAATACAGAAAAAAAAAATGACTCACCCAGATGGTGTCAACATCCCCAACTCTGGGATAATTGTGCGCTCGGGAACACCGGAAGTGCGGGATCCAGAAGTGACGGTGACCATACCCGTCCAAGCAATAAGAACACTCTGTAAGCATAGTGCTCATGACAAGACCCTGAATGGGGGAAAGGAAGGCAGAGGTCCAAGTAGGGCACCTGATAGGGACATCTAGACCAACCTTTCTCAACCTTTTCAACACCAAGGAACCCTCAAAATAATTCTCCGGTCTCGGGGAACCCCTGCTAAAAATTAAACATCTACAACTCATGATACATTAGTGTGATGGTCAATGGGAAGAATGCTCCCTACACTTGTGGTCATTGGGGAGAATTACACCCTTACAGATAGCAAAAAAGATCAATGGTATCATTGGGAATTTATCTGAGAGGTAGGAATTGACCATTGCTCAAGGAACCCCTAGCAGCCTCTGGAGGAACCCTAGGGTTCCACGGAACCCTGGTTGAGAAACCCTGATCTAGACTGATACTGTACTTAATAGACCGCCAAAGCGGTGTGAGAAAAGCTCCGGACTAAGTGGCGTTCATGGGGCGTGACGAATGACGTCAAGTCTGGCGGAAATGACGCGCCCTCTGCCTGTGTACCCAAATTAAAGAAAAGTGCACAGAGGCAGAGTAAAAAATGGAAAAAGGTCACAAAAAATAATAGTAACCGGTCTGACAGTAGTAAGGGCCTGCAACATTTACACAAGATGATGTATACAAGATGGATTACAATACAAACTAATAACTATAACGTTAATAACTGTATTATTGACTGGCTAATAAATACTTGGATGTTAAACAGAAACTTGGATGTTAAACAAAGAATTGCAAATACGAATACAATAATGTAAATATGTAGTAAGGTAAATTGTAACAATTGTGGAATAAAAAAAAAAACATGCATGGCAAATACCGTGTATGAGAAATTCACATATATATATATATATATATATATAAAGGGAATTATTTTATATATATATATATATATATATATATATATATATATATATATATATATATATATGTTATTTCCTTTTACCCTTTTTTAGAAAATATGGAAATGATCTTTACAGTAATGATCCCTCTCAAATGTTTCCCATTAATGACCCAGGTTGAAAATCACACGTAAATTGATATATTGATCTATTTCATCAATCACAAAGTTTCATCAAACTCTCCTTATTCAACCAGGGGGGGTTGAGAGTAAGAAATTATGGTGTTAGAGAGATGATGGTATTGGAAAAGTTTCTCTAGTGAGTCGAGGCAGGGGGGTGTGGGCGAACCCTACTGACAGCTCCGACACTGCCTAGACGAACCAGGGATAAAGTACAACAAGATGCACACCCAAAGAGCATCACCCAAGAGCATTGTTGGATAGGTACCCTAATGATGACATAAGTGGGGATACATAAGCAGGCCCGAACACTACATTAGGGTCTGGACATCCAACCCTATATTCAGGCCCCTAGGTGCCAGGGCCCGCAGACGGTGGATCCAAAAGGACTCTCTCCTACACAATTTCTGGAACCTCCGTCCGGTGTCAACGTCCTCTCTCATAACATTGAGCCCAAAGAGTCTCAGGCCAGAGGGGTTCTGATTATGTTTATTCAAGAAATAGAAGGGTAATGAGTGCTTGTCAAAGCCCTTTAGTATATTCCTTTTGTACTCCCAAAACCGTATCCGTAAAGTGCGTCCCACATATATCAAACCACAAGGGCACAATATGCAATACACCACAAATTCTGAGCCACAGTTGATGAATTGGCGAATAGCATAGGTTTAGCCATCATTCCCCATTACCTCCTTCTTTCTGTGCCACATGTATTGACATGCTCGGCAGTTGGGGACTCCACACCTATAGTTGCCCTTTTGATCAAACAGATTGCTCCAGTCCCGGTGGGTAACAGGTTTTTGTGGGCGAACCCTACTTGGTGCAATGAAGCCCCTCAAGTTCTTGGGTCTACGGAAAATAATCATAGGACATTCTGGGATAATTTTACTCAAGCATGGGTCCCGATGAAGAATACCCCAATATTTTTCTATAATGTGCTTGACCGGGAATGCCATATTGCAGGCCTCAACAATCCCTGGGCGCCAGGCCGCCATGGCGACCAGAAATCGCATCCTGGCGAGTGACAGCCGTTCCTTCTCTCACTATGTTAAAACAGCCTGTCAGATTCAGCGAGAGAGCCATTCTCTGCTTAATCTAACAGCTGTTAAACTTGGCTGGCTGCCCAGAATATTTGTTGATAGGAAGAAAAAAGAACAACAATGTATCTTCTCCTTCTTTCAAAGCAATTATCTCCGGGCTGTATGAGGAAAGTTTAACCATTTAAAGACTAAACCTTTTCTCACATTTGTGGCTTACAAGTAAGGGTCCTTTCACACCAGCGGATCGTTCACGTCCACCTGTCAGTTTTTCAGGCGGACCTGAACAGACGCTTCATTGTCCTCTATGGAGCGATGGATATCAGCGGTGACATGTCCGCTGACATCCAATCCGCTCCGATCTGCCAAATACAGACGGATGGAAACCCTTTTTTCCATCCGTCTGGCAGATCGGATGGGATGAACATGGACAGACGGTCCGTGTTCATCCGATCCTCCATAGAGGAGAATGGAGCTGTGACAGGAGAGATGGTCCTGTCATCCGCTGGCTCAGCGGGGATAAACGGATGGATCCCCGCTGAGCAGCGGAGCCTGTCAAAACGGGCTCCGCTCGTGTGAAAGGAGCCTAAAGATCCAGTATTTTCTGTTAGAAAATGACTTAGAACCCCCAAACATTATATATATTGTTTTTTTAGCAGAGACCCTAGAGAATAAAATGGCAGTTGTTGCAATATTTTATGTCACATGGTATTTGCGCAGCTGTCTTTCAAACACAATTTTTTGGTAAAAAAATACACTAATGAAAAAAAAGTAAACAGTAAAGTTAGCCCATTTTCTTTTTGTTGTATAATATGAAAGATGATGTTACACCGCAAGGAACATGACCTTTATTCTAAGCAACAAAATTGTGATAAAGCCCTGTGTACCATCAACGATTACCACCCTTTGTGCAGCAGGGCTCCAGTATTTCTTGGTGACCGGAAACCCACCAGAGCAAAGAAAAGTCACTGTGGGGACACACATGTAAGCAGGAAGTGGCTGCAAAGAGGCAGCAGAAGATCAGCAGCGCTGGAATACTTTTCACCTTTTTTTTGTATTTAATTTAAAATGTCACTAAGGCTTCGTTTAGATGTGTAGTTGGGTGGTAAAAATGTGCAGTAGAGACATGTTTTTGCCACGCACTAATGGCCTCCCTTAAGCTCCATTAGGCAGCAGATGAGGGCGTTTTGCATGCCACAGTCACAATGCATTAGGTATAATAAGGAGTTTCTCCCATAACAGATTTTTTAGTGTCCCTCTTTCTGGCCAGCCTATAACCTTGATGTAACGGTGTTACATTGGAGTTATTGACTGGCTGCTCAGTTGTGAGTAAGTTAGGGTTAGGGGGCGCAAATTACTTGCCTTACCCCAGGCACTGACAACCCAACACTACGCTAAAAAAACTTTTTTAGCTGGCTCCTAGATTCAAAGCAAATTTGTCAAGCCCTGCCTTATTGGTAAACCTGGTGTTGAATGAGATATCGGGAGCGGCTACGAGGATCGCATCTCTCGGCCGTCCTCACGATGGGTACCTTGTCCGAGTCTGCAACCTGTAGGTAATACTGCCGGTACTTTCTATAGGCATCCTCGATAGTGGCCTGATCATATCCCTTCTCCAGAAATTTCTTAATCAATATGTCACTCCGTTCATCATAGTTCAACAGGCGGGATCAGGTTCTTTGAAGCTGACAGAACTGACCCAGGGGCACATTTTTTATTCATCTCGGATGATGGTGGCTCCGGGCAAGAAGATACAAATTCCCAGCTGTTGGCTTGAAATGGGTTCGAGAAAAAATCTGGAGTTCATCATCCACCATCAATTCTGAGTCCAGAAAGACTAGCTTCTGATTATCCAAGACATGGGTGAACTCAATCCCAAAAAGGGGTTGTTCTGGCAATGTGCCAGGAAGTAAGCTAGCTGGGTGTCACTGCCATCCCAAATAATCAAAATATCATCTATTTAACGCACATAGAGGACCAGGTTCGCCCCAAAGGGATTATTGGACCACATGTGGAATTGCTCCCAATATCCCATGAAAAGGTTGGCGTAACTTGGGGCGAACCTGGCCCCCATAGCTGTACCCTTGATTTGTCTATAATACTCCTCCTGGAAGACAAAATAATTGTGTGTCAAGGTATACTCAATACTCTGTATGATGAAAGAGGCCTGCTGGGGATGTAGATGATTCTCACGTGCCAAGAAATATTGAACACCCTGTATTCCAAACTGATGTTGAATAGACGTGTACAAAGAAGTCACATCCAATGACAACCAATGATAGCCGGTCTGCCATTGGTACTGAGCTAAGATCTCCAACAAGTGACCAGAGTCATGAACATAGGAATGGAGTTGGACTACTAGTTCCTGTAGAAAATGGTCTATATAGCTTCCCATAGGACTGGTGAGACTATTAATGCCAGAAATGATAGGCCTCCCCGGGGGGTTGGTGCCATCTTTGTGGATCTTGGGGATGTGATAGAAATGGTGTCAGTGGGTAAGGATGAAACAAGAATTGCCATTCCTGCTTGGATAGAACCCCAACCATCTAAAATTGGTTCAATAGGGATTTGAGCTCCTGCTTGTATGAGCTTACTGGATGCTCCTCCAACTTTTCATACGTGCTTGCGTCCTCAAGGAGCCTTCTTGCTTCTTGCAGGTAATCCTGTCTGTCCTGAATGACCAAGCTTCCCCCTTTGACTGTCTAATGATAATGGAATCGTTGTTCTTAATGGAGTCCAATATTCTTTTCAATTCTAAAGGCATGGTGGCCTTGCTACAGAGTTTGACCATTTCAGAGTATAACACATCATAGAAGGTGGGAATGAACTTGCCTTTGGCCCAATGTGGATGGAAAATCGACTTGGGCCTAAAATGAGTGTGAGCCACAGGGGCCATACAAACAATACTAGAGAGAAACTCAATTTCGGGCAAATCAGGGTCATGTACCCCTTCCGACCAAAGCTCTTCAAGTATTTGTAGTGCATCCAGGTCCTGGTTCGCATTGATGGACTTTGGGGGGTCTGGGCATATGTCGGTGTTCTTAGTGCCCTCTTTCATGGAAAAATATCGCTTGAGAGTCAGATTGCACGTAAACCTGGGGTTAGGTGGGGCAATTTTCAGACCCTTGAGTAATAATCCCAATTCAGCCTCACTGAATGTTGTTGCGGAAAGGTTACATTTTTTTTTTTTATGTATGTATCCCCACTTATGTCACCATTAGGGTATCCTCTCCAACAATGCTCTTGGGTGATGCTCTTTGGGTGTGCATCTTGTTGTTCTTTATCCCTGGTTCGTCTAGGCAGTGTGGGAGCTGTCAGTAGGGTACACCCACACCACCCTGCCTCGACTCACTAGAGAAACTTTTCCAATACCATCATCTGTCTAACACCATCATTTCTTACTCTCTTGTGAAAACCCCCCTGGTTGAGTAAGGAGAGTTTGGTGAAACTTTGTTAATTGATGAAATAGATCAATATATCGATTTATGTGTAATTTTCAATCTGGGTCATTAATGGGAAACATTTGAGAGGGATCATTACTATAAAGATCATTTCCATATTTTCTAAAAAAGTGTAAACGGAAATAACATATATATTTATATAAAATAATTCCCCCTTTTATATATACACATATATATATATATATATATATATATATATATATACACACAGGTGCTGGTCATATAATTAGAATATCATCAAAAAGTTGATTTATTTCACTAATTCCATTCAAAAAGTGAAACTTGTATATTATAGTCATTCATTACACACAGGCGGATATATTTCAAATGGTTTTTTCTTTTAGGCCTCATACACACGGACGTTTTTTGACGCCGGCGTTTTCTGGCGTTTTTTGCAGCTCTCCATGTTAGTCAATGGCCCCATAAAAACGTCGGCGTTTTTGAGCTGTAGATGGCTTCGACGTTAGTGAGCTGAAAGTAGAACCCATGGCCATCGCTTTCTGAGGCTGCAATGTTTTGGCATTTTTTGACGCCGACGCCACAAAACGCCAGCAAATGCCAACTAATGCCAGCAAACGCCAGCTAATATTGTACCGGCGTTTTCCGGCGTTCTTTGACGCCAACGTTTTTAGGTTGAAAAATAGCAGAGGGATGATTTTATTTAAAAACGCCTATTGACGCCGACGCTCACTAACGCCGATGCATAACGGCGAAAAACGCTGATTTTTTTTCCTTGACGTCGTTTTGTTTATTTTTAACCACTTGCCGACCGCCAACCACAGGTTGACGGCGACAAAGTGGTTCGATATCGCAAAACGCCGTCATACGACGGCGGCTGCGAGATCGAGCACTGTGAGCGTGCTCACTGTGTCCGGGGGGCCAGGGAGCGGGTGCGGCGGACTCGATCTCCGATGCCCCCCCCCCCAGAGTGAAAGAACGGAGGTCCGTGAATGTAAACACGGATCTCCGTTCTGTGAGGGGGGAAGGGCTGTGATCACAGCCTTCCTCTATATGGAAGCTGTGATCACTTCCCTTCCCCAGCTAGGGCAGCCCACACACAGTTAGAACACGCCCAGGGAACACAGTTAACCCTTAGAGCGCCCCCTGCAGGTTAACCCCTTCACTGCCAATGGCATTTACACAGTAATCAGTGCATTTTTATAGCACTGATCGTGTATAAATGCCAATGGTCCAAAAAAAGTGTCAAAATGGTCCAACATGTCTATCCCAATATCGCAGTACCGCTAAAAATCGCAGATCGCCGCCATTACTTGTAAAAAAAAATAAAAAATAAAAACCCCAAAAATGAATTCTCATCATCCGTAAACGCAGCAACTTTTGCGCAAACCAATCAATAAACGCAGATTGCGATTTTTTTAATCACAAATATGAGGAAGAATATAAATCGGCCAAAAACTGTTGAAAAAAATGTTTTTTAATATTTTTTTTGGTTTTGTATTTTAGCAAAAAGTAAGAAATGTGGGTTTTTTTTAAATTGTCGCCCTTCTTTTGTTTATAGCGGCGATCAGAAATGATGCAGCGGTGATCAAATACCACCAAAAGAAAGCTCTATTTGTGGGAAAAAAAGGACATAAATTTCGTTTTGGTACAAAGTCGCACGACCGCGCAATTGTCAGTTAAAGTGATGCAGCGCCGAATCGCAAAAAGGGCTCTGGTCCTAAAGTGTGAAATCCTTCCGGGGCTGAAGTAGTTAAAGATACGCCCGTGTGTATGAGGCCTTAATGTTGATGATTATAACTGACAACTAAGGAAAATCCCAAATTCAGTATCTCAGAAAATTTGAATATTACTTAAGACTAGAGTTGAGCGAACACCTGGACGTTCGGGTTCTGCTGGTCCGTCCGAACTTCGGGACAAAGTCCGGGTCCGGGTCCGGACGGAACCCGAACGATCGCACGGACAACGAACCCCATTGAAATCAATGGGGACCCGAACTTTTAGGCACAAAAATGGCTGTAGGAAAGTCCTGGAAAGCCCCAGAGGGCTGCAAAAGGAAGTAAAATGGGGGTAAGGGTAGGGCAAGTGCCCTAAAAAAAAATGGGGACAGGGAAATAACTTTAAATATTTTTTAAAAAATAAAAACATAAAAAATGCAAAAATGGAGGTGAATGTGGATCATCTTCAAACTGTGTCTG
>BLSH010060895.1:765518-780459 GCA_018402905.1 Glandirana rugosa
GTATCTTTTAGACACTTCTCCTTCTACACTATACGGTCTGGGTTGTTACGTCTTCTCGACTTCCGGTGATAGTCTCGTTGGACCCGAGAGTATTGTGGACTCGTCACGGTGTCTGACTAGCTGAGGTACGGTACGGCGTAACGACGTCATTAAGTCCGTATTCCTCGGGGTTGATTCATAACTCACGACATGTACAAGTATGAAAAGTCAACCATTTCTAAAGATTTTTAGGAAAGAAACATAACCAGAATTCATCACAACTCGCTTGGGCCTGACATTGCAAGCCCAGGCATGGCTTGAAAGCCCACAGGCACCGTGCCTGGGCCTGGGCCTGTAAAGTTTTTAGCCCGGGTCCGTGCCACGGACACCCGAAAGTTCGGTACGGACCCGAACGTTACAGTCCGGGTTCGCTCAACACTACTTAAGACCAATACAAAGAAAGGATTTTTAGAAATCTTTACCAACTGAAAAGTATGAACATGTACAGCACTCAATACTTAGTTGGGGCTCCTTATGCCTGAATTACTGCAGCAATGCGGCATGGCATGGAGTCGATCAGTCTGTGGCACTGCTCAGGTGTTATGAGAGCCCAGGTTGCTCTGATAGTGGCCTTCAGCTCTTCTGCATTGTTGGGTCTGGCATATCACATCTTCCTCTTCACAGATTTTCTATGGGGTTAAGGTCAGGCGAGTTTGCTGGCCAGTTAAGAACAGGCATACCATGGTCCTTAAACCAGGTACTGGTAGCTTTGGCACTGTGTGCAGGTGCCAAGTCCTGTTGGAAAATAAAATCTGCATCTCCATAAAGTTGGTCAGCAGCAGGAAGCATGAAGTGCTCTAAAACTTCCTGGTATATGGCTGCGTTGACCTTGGACCTCAGAAAACACACAGGACCAACACCAGCAGATGACATGGCATCCCAAACCATCACTGACTGTGGAAACTTTACACTGGACCTCAAGCAACGTGGATTGTGTGCCTCTCCTCTCTGCCTCCAGACTCTGGGACCCTGATTTCCAAAGGAAATGCAAAATTTACTTTCATCAGAGGACATAACTTTGGACCACTCAGCAGCAGTCCAGTCCTTTTTGTCTTTAGCCTGGGTGAGATGCTTCTGACGCTGTCTGTTGTTCAAGAGTGGCTTGACACAAGGAATGCGACAGCTCAAACCCATGTCTTGTATACTTCTGTGCATAGTGGTTCTTGAAGCACTGACTCCAGCTGCAGTCCACTCTTTGTAAATCTCCCCCACATTTTTTAATGGGTTTTGTTTTACAATCCTCTCCAGGGTGTGGTTATCCCTATTGTTTGTACACTTTTTTCTACCACATCTTTTCCTTCCCTTCGCCTCTCTATTAATGTGCTTGGACACAGAGCTCTGTGAACAGCCAGCCTCTTTTGCAATGACCTTTTCTGTCTTGCACTCCTTGTGCAAGCTGTCAATGGTCGTCTTTTGGACAACTGTCAAGTCAGCAGTCTTCCCCATGATTGTGTAGCCTACAGAACTAGACTGAGAGACCATTTAAAGGCCTTTGCAGGTGTTTTGAGTTAATTAGCTGATCAGAGTGTGGCACCAGATGTCTTAAATATTGAACCTTTTCACAATATTCTAATTTTCTGAGATACTGAATTTGGGATTTTCCTTAGTCGTCAGTTATAATCATCAAAATTTAAAGAAATAAACATTTTAAATATATCAGTATGTGTGTAATGAATGAATATAATATACAAGTTTCACTTTTTGAATGGAATTAGTGAAATAAATCAACTTTTTGATGATATGGTTTTTTTTTTGTTTTTTGTTTTTTTATTCCACAATTGTTAGGATTTACCTTACTACATATTTACATTATTGTATTCGTATTTGCAATTCTTTGTTCAACATCCAAGTTTCTGTTTAACACCCAAGTATTTATTAGCCAGTCAATAATACAGTTATTAACGTTATAGTTATTCGTTTGTATTGTAATCCATCTTGTATACATCATCTTGTTTAAATGTTGCAGGCTCTGTCAGACTGTCAGACCGGTCGGTTACTATTATTTTTTGTGATATTTTTTGTGACCTTTTTCCATTTTTTAATCTGCCTCTGTGCACTTTTCTTTTATTTTGGTACACAGGCAGAGGGCGCGTCATTTCCACTGGACGTGACATCATTCATCATGCCCCATGAATGCCGCTCCATCCTGAGCTTTTCTCACACCGCTTCAGCGGTCTATTAAGTACACACCATCAGGCTAGATGTCCCTATCAGGTGTCCTACTTGGACCTCTGCCTTCGTTTCCCCATTCAGGGTCTTGTCATGAGCACTATGCTTACAGAGTGTTCTTATTGCTCGGGCGGGCACAGTCACCGTCACTTCTGGACCCCGCACTTCCGGTGTCCCCGAGCACACAATTATCCCAGAGTTGGGGATGTTGACACCATCTGGGTGAGTCAGTTTGTTTTTTTTTTTTCTTTCTGTATTTACATCCACTATTGATTTGTGGATCCTGTGTAATTAAGTATTCTATATATTATATTACATGATTATTAATTAATTATAATGATTTTTTTTTCTTTTTTTTTCCTTCCGGGTCATGAGTGTTCGAGTACACTCAAACGGATTGGTCAATACATTGACCAATTGGAAATTGATTGATTGATCGAACCTCCAGTTGGTCACACATACATATATATATTGTCCGGTCTGGCAGTCCAGAGTAGCTTAGCTCTGAGGAAGGGGATGCGCCCCCGCATGCGCCCCCGAAACGCGTCAACTCTTATCCTGCCTTGTGCCCTGATTTTATGTCTTGTCCTCATACGGCTCTGTGACGCCGATTTTGTGAGTATCCATTTGTTAAACTTTTTATTCATATTAAATTATCTATGGTAATGCACTAGGTATGCGCGCCTTCCTTTGTCTTGTTTTTTTAGTGGTATTGACTATTGTTTCTTGTATCAAAAATACTTGAGGCTGTATTTGGTGCCAAAGGTGCATCATCAAAGTATTGAGCAAAGGCTGTGAATATGTATGTACATGTGATTTTTTTCCATTTTTTATTTTTCATAAATTTGCAAAGATTTCAAACAAACTTCTTTCACGCTGTCCTTATGGGGTATTGTTTGTAGAATAATGAATTTAATCCATTTTGGAATAAGACTGTACCATAACAAAATGTGAAAAAAGTGAAGTGATGTGAATACTTTATAGATGCACTGTAAATTTCAGCTTGCCAGTCCTTAAATGTGGTGGCTGTATTCATTTCATTTTACAGGTTTTTTTTTTTTTTTTACTATATTTTCATCTGGTGCTCCTGCCACAAACACAATGTCCTAGGGTTACAATGCTCACTCACTGTATCTATGGATTAGCAGTGTTGTCACTTTAGGATAGGACTACAGAACCCTCCTATTTTTCATAACATATGGTGCAGCTGTTCTGTAGTTTATTTAGGTGAACTGGGCAATACTGAAAATATTTCTTAAAGCATATTCAAATCTAAAAACAAAGACAAATAGCTTTGCAGCTTACCAATCCCTTAGTGTAGTGTCTGCATTCATTTTCTTTTTTTACTCTTTTTTCCTTTATTTTAACCTAATAATCCTGGAAATACATCACTTCCTGCCCTAGGGTGACAACTGTACTGAGCAACATTGTCACCTTATGAAAGGGAATGTATTAAGACTACATAACCACTATGTTAGGACTACATAACACCTCCCTCTCTTCTTCTTATCGGGGGAAGGGTTTGTAGTTTACACAGCTAGCAGGGAACAATACTAATTGGTAACAGTCCTCGGGCAGAGAGTGCAGGAAGTTATCAGATTTCTGGTTAGATGAACAGAATTTTTTTCTGCATTTGTCAGACATAATAATACACTTTCAATACAATACTATATTTAATAGGCCAAAAGGCAGTAAATAAGATAAATGTATGTATGTATGTATGTAAATGTTAAAGTTTACATACGCTTTAAGATTTCAGCACAGAGAGCATATAACACAAGACAGCACTGGATTTATGGAAGAATCAACAGGTATTTGTTTTCTACATATTGAAATGATATAACAAAACCCTTTAAATTATATATTTAGCAAAACAAAAGGGTGCAATTAAGAAGTTAATTGTTGGGGTTTGCTTACACCAGTGGACTCCAAACTGTGGCCCCCTGGGCCAGATGCTGCCCTTTGCCTGCCTTTATTCAGCCCTTGAGGCATTATTCCTTCCACTGACACCAACAATGTGGCATAATTCCTTCCACCGACAACAAAAATGGGGCATTATTCCTCCCACTGATAGCAACTATTTCTCATCTTAATATCAAAGATCAGGCATTGTGTACTCCCTCTGGGCACAGTCCAGCTCCCCTAAACTCTGAAGGCCAGTAAACCAGTCCATTCTTTAGAAAGTGTGGAGACCCCCTGGCTTACACTGTAAATCAAACCTGTGCTTTGTCCATTCAGGTAGCACATTTGTTTGAGCATGCACTATACTGTAAAGCGCTGCATAATATGTTGATGTTTTATAAATACTAGTGATTGCAATTTTTGCTCTGTTCTCGGGCACAGGGGTGGGAATTTATGAGTTTTCTGAAGGCACCTGCAAAACTTTAAATTAAATCGGATTTTAAAAAAAACCCTTCATTTTGCTCTGAAAGTTCCGTTTTGGGTAGAATCCAATGTATTGAAACACACTGACACAGTCATTATTACTGCATTCAATTTAAGGCCAAATTCAGTAAGATATGCCTGCACCAATTCTCCTCTTCCCAAATGAATGCAGCATGTGGGCATGGGTTTAATTATGGAATTTAATGTCATCTATAGAACGCTGTCCGTCTGTATTAGGGTGCACCCTGTACTGATCATGATCATTGACTTCTGTGGTAACTGGCAATGTAAAAGTATATATGTCACCCAAGAAAGCAAATATGAAAAGAAGCCACATTCCTATAAAAATCATAATTGTATAGAGTCCATTAAAAAGTCCATAAATCACATAGGATGGATGGTGTTAATTACTGGCAGCATCTGCCTACTCTCCTCAAAAGCACGATCTAGGATGATTCCCACTGGCAAACCATGAGAAATAAAAACAGAGAAAGGCGAAAAAAGCTCCACTGATTCAGTATAGTATTTATTAAATAACAATAAAAGATAAGATAAGTATGTACTCACACGTGAATCTGTATATATATCCAGTAGATGGCAGCCTTATCGTTGGCTGGTGGTGGTGAAATATAGTAAAGCTGCTCTGTGAAAGATGGTAGGAAGCTTCTGTGAACTGCAAGGAAGCATCCAGAGTGGGTCGAACTGCAGGGAAGACATCACATACTGAAAGGGGGCAATGCATTATGGGCTGGGAGGTCCGTTTCTCAAGCCTCAAAGGGTGTCTCTACCCCGAAACACGTTGCCATGCCCCCTTTTAGTATGTGATGTCTTCCTGGCAGTTCGGCCCACTCTGGATGCTTCCTTGCGGTTCACAGGGGATTCCTACCATCTTTCACAGAGCGACTTTTCTATTCCTCACCACCACCAGCCAGAAGGAAGGCTGCCATCTACTGGATATACACTATATTGTCAAGTATTGGGAAGCCTGCCTTTACAAGCACATGAAATTAAACCATTTGTCGACCACCCGCCACAGCGTGACTGTGGCAAAGTGGCTCATTATCACAAACCGCCGTCACCTGACGGCGGCTGCGATAACTAGCATTGTGAGCCGGAGGCGCGCCCACTGTGTCCGCAGGGGGCCAGGGAGCAGGTAGGGTGGACTCGATCACCGCCTGCTATCCACGATGGCCCCCCCGTAGTGAAAGAATGGAGGTCCGTGTATGTAAACACGGATCTCCATTCTAACAGAGGGGGAAGGGATGTGATCACAGGCTTCCTGTATATGAAAGCTGTGATCACTCCCCTCCCCCTGCCAGCCCAGCCCCCATATAGTTAGAACACACATGTCCGCCGCAATATCGCAGTACCGCTAAAAATAGCAGATCGCCGCCATTACTAGTAAAAAATAAGAAAAAAATAAAAACCCCAGAAATTAATTCTCATCATCCGTAAACGCGGCAACTTTTGCACAAACCAATCAATAAACGGCGATTGCGATTTTTTTTTTTAAATATGAGGAAGAATATAAATCAGAGGAAACTGATGAAAAAAAATGTTTTTTTATATTTTTTTGGATTTGTATATTAGCAAAAAGTAATGCTTGTTATACTCACTTAAGGGGTTAATCCTCAGCATTGTTTAAAAAAGGCTGTTTTATCTTGTATGCATAGATTCTTCCCTCCTGTACTGTCAATCTGAGCAAGTCCAAATAATACGCAACAGTGTGGTAAAGCTGCACATGCTCTGTTTGGTTTCTTATGCTGGATAGAACATTTCCTGTTTCAGTTGAACTGTTCAGGTCACATGATATTGACATCACACGTGTGGGCGTGTATACAGGCTGTAGTGGAAAACTCCTCCTACTTGAACACACAGCTATGGGTAAACTGTGCAGGTTATCAGGAAACCATGGTATACAGATCATCCCAAAAGGTATATAGTGGCAGTATCATAATGTAAAAAGAAGATTTATAACCTGTGGGCACTGGGTGTGTGTGTGTGTGTGGGGGGGGGGGGGGGTTGCAGAAGAACTATTTTCATATTACTGGGTTTAGTAACACCTTAAGAGTTCCCTTCACTGGAACTAAGGGGCCAAGCCCAACCCCTAAAAAGCAACCCCCCACCATAATCCCCCCTCCACCAAATGATTTGGACCAGTGCACAAAGCAAGGTCCATATAAACATGGGTGAGCGAATTTGGGGTAGAGGAAGTCCGGACTTCAACCCGATAGAACACCTTTAGGATGAATTAGAGACTGCAAGCCAGGCCTTCCCATCCAACATCAGTGCCTGACCTCACAAATGCACTTCTGGAAGAATGGTCAAACATTCCTATAGTATAGACACTCCTAAACCTTGTGGGCAGCCTTCCCAGAAGAGTTGAAACTGTTATAGCTGCAAAGGGTGGACCAACTCAATATTGAACCCTACAGACTAAGGCTGGGATGCCATTAAAGTTCATGTGCGTGTAAAGGCAGGTGTCCCAATATTTTTGACAATATAGTGTATGTACAGGCTTGAGTGTGAGTGCATACTTGCTTATATCTTTTAGTGTTGTTTAATAAATCCTATACGGAATCAGTGGCACTTTCTCCCCCTTCTCTGCTTTTGTTTCTGTGATAACTGGACATGTACAGTAAACCTTTTATATAAGAGCTGCCTGTGATATCCAAAAGAAAATATTCTGATTCAAACCCACAATATGTCATATAGAACTGATACCTTTCCTGTCTATTTGTTTAATTTGCAGTAATATTGCCAGTTCTTGTGTCAGACACTTTGAAAAATGAAGCTTGCTAGCCTTTCTTATAGCAAAATCAAAGCTTGTTTCCAGTATTTGATTATTTCATCACATTTGTTTTATGAAAGCTCAATATAATGAAGCAATAAGCAAATTATATTTTTTGGTATAAGAATTTCACCTGTGTACTTAATGTGTACATTTAAATATAGCCTCACAAATTGGATGTCAAAGGGGTGGCATAGTAACAGTGACCTTTGCAGCATATCATCTAAATCTGGCTCTGTTCATTACAGGTACACAGAAACATTTGTGTGGGTAGTATTGAGCTGACCATATTATCTTTGCAAAATCAACTTTAGATTTACCAAAACCATGTAATATGAGGACCTGACTCTAGCCAATTAGGCAAGCCATTTACACTACATACTTGTCAGTAGATCTAAAAGGGATTGTACAAGCAGATTGTAACGGGTGTGGTGAATCCCATTCGCACCTGTGTATTTTAGATGTGGTACATTAAAAAAAGTCCTGCATACATGGGAACGTCTGTCATGGGGGACATAATTTTATGATCACCCATGCTCTGCCCCTTTCTGACAATGTCGTGAAGGGGAGGGGCTTAGTCATCATCACATAAAGTGATGGCCAGAGCAGGCCCTCCGTAGAATAGGTCCCCCTTTACTTCTTCTTACTCTTACCTTTTTTCACCTCACTGTGCCCATCAATACTGCCTCACTGTGCCCATCAACACAGCCTCACCAGTGCCTATCAAATGTAGCCTCATCAGTGCCCATCAATGCAGCCTCATTGTCAGAGGCGTAACTAGAACCTTCAGGGCCCCGGTGCAAGAAATTATGAAGGGCCCCCTGACCCCTGGCCAGGGCCCTTCCCACTTCCCACTGATCCTGGGGCCCTTTATTACGGTGGTGCAGTGGGGCCCTTTCACAAGTTCTGCAGCAGGCCCCAGGGGGACCAGGGAAGCACACAGGGGCCCTGGGAACAGCAGAAGGCAAGTAAACTGGATAGAGAAAAATGGAGGAGATTGGGTCCTCTAAATGCCACCCCCACCATCCCTCCTATTCAGGTGTACAAGGGAGGCACATGGGCCCCCTGGACCATGGGGCCCGGTTGCAATTGCAACCCCTGCAACCCCTATCGTTACGCCCCTGCTCATTGTACACATCAATGCAGACTCACTGTGCCCATCAAATGCAGCCTCACTGTGCCCATCAATACTGCCTCACTGTGCCCATCAATGCAGGCTCACTGTGCCCATCAATGCAGCCTCATTGTGCCCATCAAATGCAGAGTCACTGTGCCCATCAATGCAGTTTCATTGTGCCCATCAAATGCAGACTCCCTGTGCCCATCAAATGCTGACTCACCAGTGCCCATCAAATCCAGCCTCACTGTGCCCATAAAATGCAGCCTCACTGTGCCCATCAATGAAGACTCACTGTGCCCATTAATGCCGCCTCACTGTGCCCATCAAATGCAGACTCACCTGTGCCCATTAATGCAGCTTCACTGTGCCCATCAATGCAGCCTCACTGTGCCCATCAAATGCAGACTCACTGTGCCCATCAAATGCAGCCTCGCTGTGCCCATCAAATGCAGCCTCGCTTTGCCTTCAAAGCAGCCTCACTGTGCTGATCAATGCACCCTAACTGTGCCCATCAATGCAGACTCACCAGTGCCCATCAATACTGTCTCACTGTGCCCATCAATGCAGCCTCACTGTGCCCATAAATGCAGCCTTGCTGTGTCTATCAATCCTGCCTCACTGTGCCCATCAATGCAGCCTCACTGTGCCCATCAATGGAGACTCACCAGTGCCCATCAATACTGCCTCACTGTGCCCATCAATACTGCCTCACTGTGCCCATCAATGCAGCCTCACTGTGACCATCAGTGGAGACTCACCAGTGCCCATCAATGCTGCCTCACTGTGCCCATCAATGCAGTCTCACTGTGCCCATCAATGCAGACTCACCAGTGCCCATTAATACTGCCTCATTGTGCCCATCAATACTGCCTCACTGTGCCCATCAATGCAGCCTCAGTCTGTGCTCATCAATGCAGATTTGGTCTGTGCCCAGCAATGCAGACTCACCAGTGCCTTGATCACATAGCAGGCATCATCTGCTGTGCCACTGAGCTTGCCTCTGAAGTCTTTGGTGGCGCTATAACAAAGTCCTGCCTCCTAGACCCCTCTTCCATCTATCACAGGAGGAGCCGTCTGTCTAAGAGGCAGGACTTTGTTACAGTGTCGCCAAAGAATTCAGATGCAAGATTTGTGATGTGTGATGTACACAAGAGGAAGAGGGAGCTAGGGGAGGACGCTGCACTTGGATTGGCCCTGGGCACTGCTGCAGCCACAGCTCAAAGCAGCCCCAGGGCAGGCGGCCTACTGCAAGGACTGCTCATGGACCCCAGTGTCTGTGTGCGGACACCTTGCTGATCCCTGGTTCCAGGGGGGCACTGGACCCCCCTTTCCGGACGCCCATGCCTGCATACTGTATCTTTGATGTGCTTTCATCAAAGCACATGTTCAGAAGAATTCAATGATAACAAACCTAACGCTGCATAGTAGAGGGTAGGGTAACTGCCTCCCTGTCTGCTCTCCTGAGGTGGCTAAAGGACCTATATTGGGACACATATATAAATACTGGACTAAGAGACAACACTGCAAAATTTAAACCTTTTGGGTCCTTTATTGCCTCTAAAGTTCTTTGAGCAGGAGATATCTTTTTTTGGATGTGCATTTGATTGTGGGACCGAAGAGTCTGGCAATGTCCTAAAGATTCAGCACATGTGTTTTGTGTACCAGGATGTTGCAGGTCTGGAGCCTTCCCCAACACCCTGTTTTCACCCTGGAGATTGGGGGCAGTCAGATATACCCCCTGTTTGTATCTTTTTACATGATCTTGAACTGAGGTACATCATTGTGTGAGCACACCAGCCTATATATGTGTATTCTGCCACTTCCTGATAAAGCAGGTCATAAAACCTGAGAAATGCACTGAGAACTGTACCCCCACCACCCAAGGCACATTTTATGACAATTATTTAAACAGGGTTATATGTCAATTTACTGATAAGCTGCACATAATATACAGGGGGGGATGAAGAGGGGGCACTCTTTTGATCATTTAAAATAGTTGTACGTATATCTTCTAACAATGTGTTGATGGTGTATATACTGTATAAATATATATATATATATATATATATATATATATATATATATTGCGGGGGTTAGCTAAATGCGGATCACCTACCTAGGAAAAGGGTAGTCCAAATGGCAGGTTTTCTTAAAATCAGATTTGTAGCCAGGTTTATTAAGGTTGCAGGTAAATCATATAAGCAAAACAGAAAATAAATCCTTGCCATCCAGGCACTAACTAAACATTTCCAGTTGGGGCGTGGTCAAGAGCGGCATGTGAGTGGGCGTGTCTCACAGAGCTCTCTGCCTGAGATCCTCTATTGATCCTGATCCCAGCCGTGCACGGCATCCGTTTCAGCTTGGGACCGTTCCCTGGTGTTACCTGACATCCTGGATTGTGTAGGGGACACCGACCCGGACAATGATGACCCATAAACAGCAGAAAAAGGACAGTATGCCTCCCGACTTCCAAAATGGCGCCACGGCAGCCCAGCGTGCTCGTGCAGACAGACCGAAGGAAGCGGGTAAACCTAAAACTGTGGGGAAAGAGCCACCCAGAGACATGCTTTATTACACTCAGAAACTAAATGGTCTGGCGGAACACTTCGGGGGATGAGCTGGACAATACCCCACACATTTTCCATCCTGAATGGGGGGTGAGCCTTCAGCACAAGGGCCCAAAACATCCATAGCCCAGACAGATGCAGAATTGGAGGAGGAGGAGGGAGAGGGGGAAGCTGCGCAGCCCACACTAGCAGACATCCTCAGAGCGGTTCACAAATGCACAGCTTCAGTGCATACACTGCAGGAGCACTTTGGAGAACTAAAAGAGGAAATGGGACTGATCGGCCATTAAATACAGAAAATTAGGGAGCACACCACCACAGTGGAGGGCTGGGTTAGTGAGGTAGAAGACAAGATGGCTCCTATAATAAGAGACACTCAGTCCCTTGTCAGAGCTACCAGGGCCAATGAACTCAAATCAGAGGACATTGAGAACCGGCTGAGACAGAATAACGTCTACATTGTAGGCCTCCCAGAAAAATCTGAGGGCAGAGACCCCAATGAGTTTGTTGAAAATTGGCTGTCCGACATATTCGGCAAAGACGCTTTTACTCCTTTCGACTCGGTGGAACGCGCCCATAGAGTTCTGCCTAGACCCCTTCCTCCGGGACACCCCGCACGATGCTGGCCAGACTCCTCAACTATAAGGACAAGGAGACAATTCTACGCCTAGCAAGAGAACAAAGAGACATAATGTTCACTGGCGTCAAAATCTCATTTTATCCGGACTTCTCCGCGGAAGTTCAATGCCGCAGAGCTAAATTTTCTGACGTCAAAAAAAGATTGCAACGCATTCAGTCCAATTGCGCTATGTTGAACTCAGCCAAGCTCAGGGTGATTGCTAGAGGTCAAGCCCATTTCTTTGAATCCGCTGCAGAAGCCTCGGACTGGCTTGATGTCAGCGAACATTTGTTTCATCAAGCAGATCAACCATCAGCCGGAGAAGAATGATAGCAAATCCCTTTCCAACGAGATGACATTTATATTGCTGCCAGACTGGAGGTACTCGCCACTTGTCTTACCCCTCTATGACTGTAACATGGATATCCTGATGACCGTGAGAGCCAAGATCTATACTTGCCATTGGGAAACTGGATAAATAACTCTATGCAACTTTGTTGAAATTCACCTGCGTGTTTTTGCAGAGGCTTATGAGAGTGCCCAAAGAGGCCCATAGGCTTATTTCAAGTTTCCCTGCTCCTTCCCGCAAGTTCACCCCCCATTTGCAGGTACTATATCCTCCAACGTGGACCTACGAACACCAGGCGATAACCTGCAAACCCAGAGTCCACTTTCTGGAGGCCAGGGTGATGACTTCACCTGTGTTCTAACTATACAGTTTTTGTTCCTTGTTTTATTTTCCTCTCTTTGCTCAGATGCATTTCTCTGACCTTGCAATGATTGCAGTTACTTTATTTACTTAATATCATGGAACATCAGAGGATTTAATGATCCTTTAAAGAGGACTATGGTTTTCACAGCTTTGAGAAAGCACCTCCCTGCAATCTGTGTGTTGCAAGAAACTCATTTGACCTCGGAAACCCTGTCATGTATAAATTTTGCCTGGGTGGGATTGTCGTATCACTCCACGTATACCTCCTACTCCAGGGGGGTGAGTGTTTTGATACATTGATCCCTTGATTTCCAAGTTCTTGACAAAGTGATTGATACAGAGGGGAGATATGTGTTTTTACATAGCAGGATTTACCAGTTGACATGTGTACTAGCTGCAATATATATTCCTCCTCTATTTAACGCAGCAATATTGAGGATGTTGCTGGGCAACCCTGATATCCCACTAATTTTGTTAGGAGACTTCAATGGCATCCTAGACCCTGCTCTGGACAAACACCCCCCCCCCCTTTACTGGCGTGTGCCATGCTAGGCCCACGCTGAGGAAATGTATTGAAGAGGTAGGGGGGATAGACCCGTGGCGGATGTGCAATCCACACCAAAAACAATTTTCGTGTTTCTCAAAAACACACTTATCCCTTTCTAGGACTGACCTATCCCTGTGCACGCAGTCTAATTTTGCATCTCATAGGTGACATTAAATACCTGATTAGGGGTATATCCGACCACGCTCCACGCTTTATCCTCTTAAATGTTAAACCGGCCACTACCCTGCCAAGAGCCCCATGGAAACTCAATGCCTTCTGACAAAACCTCTTCACCTCTCATGACAAGATAAGGGGGGAAATGGTGGAGTTTTGGCAGAGGCACAGAGATCATCAAGACATGTGCGGGGCATGGGAGATGTTTAAAGCATTCTTACGGGGCTTATTTGTGTCAGAAATTAATACCATCAAGAGAAATTCTCACATTATGAGGGAGCAGGCAGCCCAGCCGATACAGCGCTTGGAGGCGGAGTATATCGCATCCTCCACGGAGGACACTAGGGAAGCATGGGTTGCTGCACAGGATGCAGTTGATCGCATAGATAAATCCAGGGCAAACAAGAAAAGATTTTTTAATAAACTGGCCTTTTACGAGGGAGGGGGAGCAGACAGGAAAACTGTTGACCAAAATAGTGCACTCACATCAGACATCCCCTACCATAGGAGCGCTACGAAACAGAACAGGACAACTGGTAAATAACCCCATGGGCATTATGCAAGAACTAGTCAAGTTCTATTTGGAGCTCTATACGTCAAAACAGGGGTATTCCACTGAAGAATTAGAAAACTTTTTACAGGAGATTGAGCTACCCTGCCTGTCTGAGTCTCAGAGCCAACTATTGGAGTCCCCTATCTCCATTGAGGAGATTCAATTAGCGGCTAACTCCTTCCCTAATTCCAAGACCCCAGGTACTGACGGTATCCCAAATGAAGTATACCGACAATACGGAGATATTATCCTACCACAACTACTGAACACACTTAAATGCTGCCAGAGAAGCCCAGAGACTCCCCACATCCATGTCCTAGGCTAATATTAAACCTTTAAAATATTAATATTAGAACCAAATTCTTATAGACCCATCTCTCTATTACAAACTGATATTAAAATCCTAGCCAAGGTGTTGGCTCTGAGACTCAACAAGGTGATTTCCGATATTATTCATCCGGATCAATCTGGATTGCATTCCGGAGAGGTCCACAGCCATCAACCTGCGTAGGCTATGCATAGGCTTTAGCTATGAATAAGCATTATTTGAAGACGTGAAACGTGTTTGCTCTTGTACCTGGGATCTGCCCCTGTTGTGCCCTGACTGTACTTATGTATGGTTGACATTTATACAATAAATATGGCAATCTTTTGGAGTGCGGCTGTCTGAAGATTTTCCTTCCTTTGTCTCTGCGTAGGCTATTCCTTAATATTCAATCCCGGGCTGACAATATAGGTGACAGGGCCCTGCTGTCATTGGATGCACACAAGGCCTTCGACAGTGTCGAATGGCCTTATTTATGGGCTACCATGCAAAAATTTGGGATTGGTCCTATATAGAGTTGAGCGAACACCTGGAAGTTCGGGTTCTGCTGGTCCGTCCGAACTTCGGGACAAAGTCCGGGTCCGGGTCCGGACGGAACCCGAACGATCGCACGGACAACGAACCCCATTGAAATCAATGGGGACCCGAACTTTTAGGCACAAAAATGGCTGTAGGAAAGTCCTGGAAAGCCCCAGAGGGCTGCAAAAGGAAGTAAAATGGGGGTAAGGGTAGGGCAAGCGCCCTACAAAAAAATGGGGACAGGGAAATAACTTTAAATATTTTTAAAAAAATAAAAACATAAAAAATGCAAAAATGGAGATGAATGTGGTTCATCTTCAAACTGTGTCTGAAAAATATTAATTAACGGTAGAAGCCATATAACTGTTCTAAAATCATCTTCAAACTAGGGCAAGTGCCCTACAAATAAATGGGGATAGGG
>BLSH010060895.1:782459-810943 GCA_018402905.1 Glandirana rugosa
GGTTATCGCTAAATCCCTCTACATCAGAGTACCAACACCCCATTGCTCATGGGGGTTTATAAATTTCCTCCACCAGTGACCCTATGGTACCTCCCAACCCACAGGTAATAGATTCCCGTTCAGATCATCGTAATACCTCCTGAACCAGGTCAACTAATGGTCTGGACCCATAAACGGCTTGGAGGGACGGACCACGGGGAAACGTCTGTTTTTCCATCACTCTGTACAGGGCGGAGAGACTAGTGGTGGAGGTCTCTTGGCATATCGTCGACCTGGGTTCTATTCATATATCCTGATCACAACTCGCTTGGGCCTGACATTGCAAGAACCCGAACGATTTTTGAAATGTCCGGGTCCGGGTCCGTGCCACGGACACCCGAAAGTTCGGTACGGACCCGAACGTTACAGTCCGGGTTCGCTCAACACTAGTCCTATATACTTATCTTGGGTCCAGCTGCTATACGGTTCTCTGGAGGTGGTGATCAGAGAGGCGGGACATGTCTCACTACCTTTTTGTCTGCAAAGGGGCACCAGGCAGGGAGGTTCGGCAAATACCCAGGTCTGGTAATCAACTGGACCAAGTCCTCCATAATGCTACTAGACTTGCCCTTAGATAATGGACACCCAACCCTCCATGGTATCCCAGTGACCACCTCCTTTAAATATTTGGGGGTACTCGTTACCCCACAACCATGAGACTACATCTCCCTAAATCGCTATTGGGCCGCATGGGGGATAGGACCAGGATTTGGGCCAAACTGCAGATGTCTTTAGTGGGTAGAGCCAACCTCACCAAAATTATGTTTATGCCCCAACTGCTGTACATCTTACATAAAACTCCAATGGTAGTCCCCCTAAAAATATTTTGTATTATTAATACTCTGTTCCGATCATTCTTGTGGCTTCATAAACCGCCTAGGATAAAATTGGAGCAGCTGCAGAAACCCAAGGAGGAGGGCGGACTAGTTTTGCCCAACCCCTGGTTATATTACCTAGCAGCCCAACTACAACATATTGCCTGCATTATGCTCAAAGAACACTCACACAGGGGAGGGAACGAAGACCCAAATGCTAATCTTATGAAACATGTCACAGGTGCCGGTGATGTGGCCACAGGGCTGGAAGCCCTGGTCTATACCAAATCCAATAAACTATTCCCTACATATGTATTACTACAGAAAGTGTAGAACAAAGTGAGACAATTACAAGACATCACTGGATTTACTGGTCACAGTCCCATATGGGATAATGGCCACTATGAAGAGCTGCGGTCACTGACATGCGCTTCCAGATGGAAGGCATATGGAGTCACCCACTTGGTACATATATTCTCCAATGGCAAGCTCCGCTCCTTTCAGGAATTACAGGCTAGATTTGGAGTACCCCAGGCTATGCACTTTCACTATCTGCAACTGAGCCACACAATCAGAGCTCAATCGAGCATGACTGAGTGGACACAATCCACAGCCCCCATTTTTTACTACATGGCAGTGGTTTCCCATCTTAAAGGATTTATATCCGGATTGTATGCTTCTGAACATTTTTCTACATGGCTTTCCCAATAGGGAAGTACACGACTGGGAAAGGGATGTAGGTGCATTGGAGGAAGATCAGTGGGAAGAGGCGCTCCAGGCGGTTTAACAGTGCTCCCTTAGTGCGGCTCAACACCTCTCCCAGTTGTACATTGTAAGGCGAGTGCATTACACCCCAGCAAGGCTATTCAGGATGGGGGCAAAAGACAACCCAGGCTACACTAGATGTTTGAGAGACCATGGTGATCTTATACATCTATTATGGTGCTGCCCAAAATTGCACCCTTATTGGAATAAGGTTACTGACACCATTAATAAAGTATTTTTGGTATCCTGGATGACCTATCCTTGGAAAACAATACCAGACAGGCAATAGCCAGGGCTTTGTCTCAAGCTCGTAAGCTTATCCTTAGGGAGTGGAAGGCGACAGAGCCTCCCACCCTGAGGGAATGGATAAACCAGATGGGGGCCACACTTCAACTGGAGAAATTCATCTTCCAACGTAGGGGTCGCCCAGGGAAATACGATTATGGGACCCATGGTTGAATATGCCAGGCCTATCACCAGTAGATCTAATAATGGATAGTCTAATCTAAAGTAGTTATGTACCTGGCACCTCCCAACCTGTCAACAAGCTTGTCAACCCGAGGCATTGGGTACGCATTGAATTTAGACACGCTGTTCAACTTCCTGAAATCATTACAAAACCTTAAATTTCCATCTGGTTTTGTGATCAACATTATGGGACTTGACCAGTCACCGTGGGACTCCTCTATCACGTCCAGCTCTAACATTTATTTCATTTGCAACTGCTTACCACCTAGCCTTGGGTATTCTCTAGGGCTTTACATTTACGCGGACACCTGGTTCCATAATTATGTCATGCTGTATAACTGTGGTCAGTCCAGGTAGGTGAGAGAAAAAGTCTCTATTCCTACTCACTAATTCTTTAACGTCCTTCTGTTGGGCCACTGACATGGTTTCAGTTATGGGTACTTCAGGTGTTACGGGGCCATGTCCTTTTGGAGGGTTGGCATTGCCAGTAAAGTCTCTCTGTCCTTCCAAGATTTCAAGAGATTAACGTGATATATTTGCTTGGGTTTCCTTTTCCATGACTTGTCACTTTTGCTAGGAATTTACTCTCAATGGTGGGGACTAGTACCAGCACTCTATCACCAGGGTTGAAGATCTGGGTCTTGGCACCCCAATAGTAAACCCTTCTCTAGGCCTCCTGGGCTTGCTCCATATGTTCCCGTACAAGTGGCATGACAGCAGCGATTCTATCTTGCATCAGTGAGATATGCTCGATGATGCTTCTATAAGGAGCGGTCGCTCCCTCCCACGTTTCTTTTGCAACATCTAGCAATCCCCTGGGATGTCCCCCATACAGTAGTTCAAAAGGGGAGTAACCTGTAGATGCCTGAGGTACCTCCCATATGGCAAACATGAGGTATGGCAGCAAAAAATCCCAATTTCTCCCATCTTTGTTTACCATCTTTTTTAACATGCCTTTGAGCATTATGTTAAATCTCTCCATAAGACCATCAGTTTGCGGGTGGTAGACAGAGGTACGGAGATGGGCGATTTTGAACATCGTACACAATTCTTTAGTGACTCGGGACATAAATGGGATGCCTTGATCCGTCAACATATCTTTTGGAATACCCACATGACTAAATACCTGGACATGCTCTTTGGCAATAGTTTTAGCTGAGGTATTACGCAAGGGAATGGCTTCAGGATATGGCATAGTCCAGTATTACCGGTATGTGCTGAGGGTCCCGGGCAGATTTTACTACTGGTCCCACCAGATCCATGCCAATTCTTCCAAAAAGCACTTCAATGATTGATAATGGCACCAACAGACTGCGAAAATAGCGCAGAATCCTGACACTCTGGGCATGACTCACAATATTCTTTGATATCTGCATACAACCTGTGCCAAAAGAATCTCTGGGTTATTCTATTCTTGGTCTTCTCTATACCCAGATCTCCCCCCATTATATGACCATGGGCTAAATCTAATACCATCCAGCGATAGGGTTTGGGAACCACTAGCTGCTCTACCTCTTCCCTTCATGAAGCAGTGAGGGTACCACCCCCACTGAATGTGTCGCTATGCCCCAAGAGGTATTAATCTCAACTACAGCCATCTGTTAGTCACATGTGTCACCATGTATGCAAATAACCCCAATAGTGCTAGGGTGTAACTTTGCAGGATTTACACAATCACCTTTGACTAATGTCACCACACTACTAGAATCTAGCAGAGCCATGAATGGCTTTCCATCAACTGAGGTTACACACATTTCTTTTTCCATGTGTTCCTGACATGTTGCAGTACATGCCACCTGTACAAAAAGAGACACACATTTTTTTAAGTAATGTGGGAGATTAGCTTGTGGGGATTACTTTTCAAGGGAAGAGATTCAGCATGGATGTCAGTTTCTATAAAATCTGGCAGCTTGCCAGGTTAATTATTTGTCTGATTTGCAAGTTAAAAACACAAACAAAAACAGAAAACAAAATCTCGCCGTCTGGCGCTAAACTAAACAAACAGATTCCTCTCTATACAGTGCGGGGCTGTCCCGACACCCACAAAACATAAGCACATTGCAAACCTTGTTCTTAGAGTCCAAATTAGCACACAGAGCTCTCTCAGCTTTCTCCATCTGAGATCCAGGATCAAGCTCTCCTCTGTTCTCTTCCTGGTCATTAAATGCAGGTGGAGAGGGGTTTGAGTGGACCAGAAAGTCTGGGCCGGAACCAGCTCTGCCACAGTGGCCGGCAAAACCCGGGTTGGACTCCCGCTCAAAATGATCGCATGCGAGGCGACAAGCATCGCTCATCCATTGTGGTGCCTTGCATAACGTCACAGTAAGCATTATCACACTGCATTGGTTTATCATTTAGGGAACAGTTAGCAGCAATATAACCAAACGCATGGCAGTGATAACATTTTATGTGTTCTGTAACCAGTCCTCTAAATGGTCTCAGAGACCTTCCTGACCTATTTTTCCAGTCTCTAGGTCCTGAGCCCATAGTTTCATTATCTGTAGCAACAGTCTTGTAATTCTTCTCCACACCCTTGACTCCTGGAACAGTCTTACCGGATCCGGCAATTTTTGACCCCTAGAGACATTGGAGTGGGACACAGATGGTTTCAACAAGTCCTCGGTCGCAGTATATCTCTCCACCAGGTCCACAAGCTGGTTTGCCATCCTAGGGTCCCCATGGCTGACCCACTTCCTCAAAGTGGCATGGATCGCACGTAAATAACGGTCCATGACCACACGCTCCACAATCTTAGGGCCTGGCAAAGTCTCTGGCTAGAGCCACTTCATTTAGTGTTTGGTGAGTAGCCTTCCATGATGCTCTCCCAGTCTAATGCTATGTACACTGTGAATAACAGCTTATAATGTTTTGGATATGTCTTTTTAGAGCATTCATCTTGGGGATACATGATTACCCCTGAAGAAGGGTTATTGTCCCGAAATATGTTGGGCCCCTGCCCAAGAAGATAATTGCTTTGTACCATTATATAGGTTTTTTTACCTTGTTATGCATACATATGCCACACTGTGTTTTCCCAATTTTACTATGTGTATATGACCTTATGGTTTAATATTTTTATATGCAAGTTTGTTAACAATAAAATATATTTTGATTTTACTATATGTCTTGATATATGTACTGCCGTTTAAAGTCCCACTACCATATTGGGGGAGCCACTTCTTGTTGAGGTGTATTAAGCCAAACATTTGGGAGCGGGCTGGCTTGTCAGTACTGTATGACCATCGATGCACCCATTTAGCCCAGACTGCAATGGTGGATGCCCATTCGTGCAAGCATTTCAGGTTTCAGTGTCTCATAATCCTGGGCAGCATCTGGTTCCAGGTCATAATAGGCCTTTTGGGGTTCTCCTGTCAAAAAGGGCTCTAGCAGTCCTGCCCATTGCTTTTTTTTTGCCATCCTTCTTGCACAGTGACACTTTTAAAAGTTGCTAGGTAAGCTTCCACATCATCTGCAGGTGTCATCTTCTGCAGGTAATAGCTGGCACGCACCATTTTCTGTTCCACCGGCAAAGGACCTGCGGACCCCTTTTTTAACTCCATCAGGGCCTCCGTAAACTGGGGATTCATCTCCTGCTGGGCTGCAATGGCCTGGCAATTCACCTCCTGCTGGATTGCAATGGCCTGGAGATTCGCCTCCTGCTGGGCTGCAATGGCCTAATGAATGACCTCCTGCTGGGCTGCCGCGGCCCCTGTGACTTGGCAGTTGGTTTCCTGCTAGGCTGCAATGGCCTGTGGATTTGACTCCTGCTGTGCTGCAGTGGCCTGTGCGATTTGGCAGTTGGTTTCCTGCTGCTGAAGATTGGTTTCCTGCTGGGTTGCAATGGCCTGCAGCAGGGCTTTTAACACATCCTCCATCTTTCCACTTGTCTAGGATGATGCCGGCCAAAAATCCACCATGTGTGGGGGGTTAGCTCAATGGGGATCACCTTCCCTGGGAAAAAGGTAGTCCAAACGGCAGGTTTTCTTAAAATCTGACATGTAGCCAGGTTTATTTAAAATGTTGCAGATAAATCAAATAAACAAAACAGAAAATAAATCCTTACCATCCAGGCACTAAGCATTTTCATTTAACGTTTCCTAACTCAGAGGTGAAGGGCTTCTCCCAATCACCCACAAAACAAAGATAGTGCAAACCTTTTGTTTTAGTCACAAAGCAACGTTCAGTTCATCAGCTCTCTCAGGTTTTATGGCTCTTGAGTTCCAGGCCAGAGCAGTAATCTGATCCAGACCTGCTTCCTTTATACCATCTGTTGATGGATACGCGTGGACCGCAAAATCTGGTCTGGAATCCACCCTGCCAAGGTGGCTGTTAAAACTCGGAACGGATTCCACTTTAGTTTCCTGCACGTGAACGCATGCGAGGTGAAACATAACGTCAATCGATCACCTCGCCATTCATAATGCCACAGTATATATATATATATATATCTCTATAGTGTGTATAGAATATTATGTCAACAAATAAAAGATATATTAATTCTTAGTAATAGCTGTTATACTTGTTAAGACTCTGGTCAAGTGCTGGTTCACACTGGTGCACAGCCAGCCACCACCCTGGTTGGGTCACCCGCACATCCGCCCCCCGGTCGGTCACTCGGCCGCAACACTTACCCCGGGTAAGGGACGGGTGGCCAGCTAGCTTCCCCTGCATATCCTTCTCCTCTCTTTTTATCTCCTCCCTCCTCCTCCTGGCAGCCAGCGTAGCGTCTTATTTCAGCCTGTTGGGAAACAGGTCTCAGAGGCACTTCCTGATTGGCCGGGAGGAGAATTAGTGTGACAGTAGCGAATATTCATTCGTTTCTGTCACACAACTGGATGGGCTCGGAGTGCAGTGTTCTGCTCCCAAAGCTTATGCTATTGTCTAATCACGTGCTTAAAAAAAACACCCCCCATTGGAATCCATGTGTCTGGAACCCTGTATGTAGATCAGGGGGCCAGATGCATGGATGGGGGGTGTGGTGCCTGTGTGCCCCTTATGGATAGGCCACCACTGATTGGCAGGCTGATTGTACCCAAGTTGATCGACCAATCAATTGGATACAACCAGCCTGTTGAATCTTTTATGTGATTTTTGCCAGCGACTATAGCTGCTAGCAATAGTCAATCTGTACTCTCCGAGCAGGGATGGCTCCCTCCTATCCCCCCCCCCCCCCCACGCTGAGGGAACACAATAGCTCCGCGAGAGGGATTCCACCATAAACACTGACTGTGTTGATGGGGGTCTCGAGCGATTTATCACTCCATCTATGGCCGGCTATAACCACTTGAAGACCAGGCCTTTTTCTGACACTTTTTGTTTACAAGTAAAAATCTGTATTTTTTGCTAGAAAATTATATATATATATATATACATATATATACATATATTGTAAAGTTGGGGGATGTAGCTTCACAGGATTGAGTGCACAAGCCGGTAACTTAAACAGTCAGTGGGTTTATTTTCCCAATAAACAAAAACAAAGGCAAGCTTTCAGCAGCAAAACAAAACCAACAACAGAAAAGTCCGCTTATCTTCAGCACAGAAATAAAGTAAAAGTAACATACAGTTCTTGGAAGACTCTTCAACCCAGGACCTTGCACGGTCCTTGTCAGGTAAGTTTTGTTTTCAGTCCCCAGCACACGTGGGTCTCCAAACACTTTCAGCTCTGCCAAAACACTGGTGTCTCCTCCCAGCTCCTCCTCACACACCAGCTACACACCACTTCCTCTCCTTATGAGCTGCTTCCTGGCTGCTATTAACCCCCATGTGTGCTGGTTTCCCTGTAATCAGGGGTGGAGGCCCTATCCCACCCGAATATCACTTTAGGGCCTCCGAAATTCCGGGTCCCTACTACCTCTCTATAAAAAGTAGGGAGAACTGCGAGTCAGCCCTCCCTGTGCTCTCGCTACTCCCGGAACTTCTCACCCCCTTGGGTGACCCCCTGAGCACTACCACTTTCCTTTCAAAAAGACCATAACCCAAATATTGGTGATATATAGCACCCGTCCAGGACCCACCCTTGGCGTCCTGTACAATATATATATATTAGCAGAAGCCCTAGAGCATAAAATGGGTGGGTTTTGCATTTTTTTATGTCACACGGTATTTCAAACACAATTTCATGAATTTTAATGCACACAAACACAAAATAATAATATTTTTGGTACAATATAAAAGAGGGTGTTAAAATGAGTATGTAGATAACTAACATGCCATGCTTTAAAATTATGCACACACTCGTGGAATTGCAACAAACTATGTTGCCATAGGCGACGCTGTAAAAGCCTTACAGGTTGCCAGTTTAAAGTTACATAGTCTAGAATTATTGCTCTTGCGCTGATGTTTGCGCCAATACCTCATATGTGTGGTGCAATCAATGTTTACGTACTGTATACATGCGGGACCAAAGCATGAGTTTGCCTTTGCGCGTGAGCACTGGGGGGACAGAGGTGCTTTTAAAATTTGTTTTTATTTAATTTTTCTTATTTTTACACTTTTTACTGTTAACTTACCTTTTTTAAATCACTTTTACTGCTGTTTTGGCAAGGACAATGTTACAATCTAAAAACAAAACTAAAAATCAATCTGCGCTGATTTAAAGAAATACTCAAATAATGCAATCAATATAGAGCAGCACTACTCAAAAATATATAAACAACTATACATTAACTATACATTAACCAATCCAAAATGTCCCAAAAAAAAGCATAGTCCAACATTCCATAGCTTCTCAAACCACCAGTGATGGTAAAAAATCTTCTTAATCAATATGCCACCAAAAGAAAATGTGAACTCCTCCTCATGACCATTCCAACATGCTCACCTCGATTTCTGACCTCCAATAAAATATGAGGTCACACAACCCTTTTTACTCCCCCAGTGGGGATGACCAAGGTGCCCAGATTCACTCTTTTGGATCCTCCTTATGCACTTTCACATGCAGCTCAAATATGGTATAGCATACATAAAAGAGAAAGGGACTAATAGTGCTCACTGTATTTATTCATAAATATATATATAGGATAAAATGCACTCACAAGGGTTAAAGTGGTTGTAAAGGATTTTTTTTTAAATAACAAACATGCCTATACTTACCTGCTCTCTGCAATGGAATTGCACAGAACTGCCCCGATCTTCCTCTTCTTGGGTCCCCTACTGGCACTCCTGGCTCCTCCTAGCTTGCTGGTGCCCCCAATAGGAAACCAACTCCCATTCAAGCAGGCTCGATCCCAAGCCCCGGCTCCGGCTCCCTCGTCACTGTAGTTGACTGACAGGAACAGGAGCCAATGACTCTCGCTGCTATAAATATGTCCAATAAGGAGGGAGACAGCGGCGAGAGCCATTGCTTTCACGCATGTCTCTGGATCGAATAGGGCTCAGATAAGAATAAGGGGGGGCTGGGGGGACCCTGCAGCAGAGGAGGCTTTAGAATCACTTTAAAAGCAAAGTCCCTTTCAATATAACACTCTCTTATATATAGATTTCTGCATATACTGGTCTCTCACCATTCAGCAGTTCTGGGTTAGCGGCGTAATGGCGTTATTGGCATGTGGATCTGCCCCTTATATGAATTATGTCCTGTGTGCAGGGCTTCCTCAGTAGGAACCTAGCTTAGCTGAGCTGAGCGTTGGCAGACCGCTGTTGTACATTCCAGCTTATGAAAATATTCAGGGCAGACCATGTGTCCTATCACTCGAATAATGACCACAAGTGGTCCCTCTGCGATCAGATCTGCCTCAAGTGGGGGTTGCCCTCAAGTTGACCACTTCACATCTCCCCACAACAGCAAGATCCTTCCCTTTTTCTTCAGGTACCCAAGCCAGATTTCTTCAGGGATGGCCTTGTTCCACCTTGGTCATTCCCCCTGGGTTATGCTTTTCCTCCAGCCCCCCTAATATTTTTTTTTGTCTGCATTCTATCTGAAAAGGTGACAGTGTTGTCCATTGTTCCATACTGACTTTGGAGGTGGTGTTTTTTTTCTCATCTAGATATCTCCCCTCCTATCTCACTACCAGTATCTTCAACAATGTTAGTCCAGGGTCAAGTCCTTCATTCTCAGCCAGACCATCTACATGTCAGGTACTGGGAATTGAGACAAAGGGGTTGATTTACTAAAGCTTGAAAGTGCAAAATTTGGTGCAGCTCCACACAGAAATCAATCAGCTTCAAGGTTTTATTGTCACAGCTTGATTGAACAAGCTGAGGTTAGAAGCTGATTGGCTAGCATGCAAAGCTGCACCAGTTTTTGCACTCTCCAGCTTTAGTAAATCAACCCTAAAAAATCTTTCTGCACAAGACTGTTTATCCACCAGAGTTTCTTCCTTGCTCAGGGCCAGGAAGCCAGCTATCAGTGCTGTTTACCATAAAATCGGGAAACATTTTTTTTTTTTTACTACCTTACAATGAAAGCCTGTAACACCCTTCTTGGTCCTTTATGCTTTTTTCCATTGTATCTATGGAAGGAGCCATCTGACAAACTAGCTGGACACATCTACCTTTGTTCTTTATTTGATAGTGTATTGAGGAGACTAGTAGTTTACGTAAGAAAGACAAGGTTTTGCGTGCTGTCTTTTCAACTCATAAAAAGTGACAATGACACTGCATTTCTGGCAATATCATCTTCCTAAATATGCTCTATAAAAAGAAAACAAATGCAGACATCACATCTAAGGACACAGGCATGCACACAGGGTGTGCCGAGTGTGCCTGGGCACACCCAAATCATCCCATGTGCATTAGCATTATCACTCTGTGTAATGGTTGGAAAATTGGAAAGATCTCCCTCTTACCGGCTCTGCCAAAAGAGAAGTGCTTATGCACTTCTCTTTCACTGTGCTGGCAGGGAGATCAATGTGTCGGGCCATAAATATGTAGACACACACACATGCGTGTTTGATCTTTAGGGTGCACACGCTAATGCAATAGGCTGCGCATACTGCTGTCTAAGGACATGTAAAAGGTGCTCTCTGTTGATTTTTCCATCACAGCACTGGGCATTTCCACACTCTCAGTTCTATGGGGAGACCTAGAACACTGCACTCTTGATACCTTACACAGGATAGCCACCTACTCCCCCTAAGTCAAGCTTCTGACCTCCTGAGATGTATCTTAAGTCGCACAGACACTGAGACCCAAAGTCAAGCCCCCTGAGCATGTAAGAACCAGAGCTTCCAGATACTTCAGTGGAAATAGAGGACCTCTCATCAAACAACTCTCAAGTCCCAGGCATAATCCTCTACCATCTTTGTACATGATCCATTACTTCTTCTGTGTAGAATCTTTTCAAGACAGACATATATTAAAAATGAGGGAATGTTCTCATGAAAGTCTCTTGTAATAGGAAAATGTTCTTTACTTAAAAATAAAATGGTAAAAAAATAAAATATCCAAGGTAACTTTACAGAGTGAATGTTTGCTGTTTATTTTTGTACAAAGAACATTTTTCAGAGTGAACGCTCTGGTGTTCATATGCCCTCAGTCAGTGGCTCTCCCATTTCTCTTTCTCTTTGTAGCTAGAGTTTCAGTGCTGAGCTCACAACTCCAAGCGTTAGCAAAACTCTTCTTTCTCAGGTAACATATCAGCCAGCTGTGTTCCCCCAAGATGGGGAAACCAAATTCTCCCGTACTCCAATAAGGGGATTTGTCTTCCTCTCCAAGAAAAAAAAAAGACAGGTGTATCCTTTCATCACAATTGACTCTCTACTTCCAACTACTGTCTCTGTAGTTTATCTATTAAAAGCATACCACCCTACTTTTTGAGACGGGAACCAGGGACACATATTAGCAAAAGTAGGACACACCCCTGCCACACCCCCTTAAAGGAGAATTATTTAAAAAAAAGATTGGTCAAACCCTCAAGTGCTTTTTTTTTACCACTACTATTCCTTTATACTGGCTTTTAAAATTGAAAATGAAAGGTTTAGCACTGGGAAACACTTTTTGAAAGATAAATAGTGCATTTTATATAGAGTACAACTATATAGATCAGACCAAAATGAGGGACAAATGAGGGGGAAAGAGGGACTTTGTTCCAAATCAGGGACAGTCCCTCAAAATCAGGGACAGTTTGGAACTATGATTAAAAGTGTATTTCCACTATTGCAGTCAAATGCAATATGTATATATATTTGTTACATGTTCCAGTGGCATACCTAGAACATCTGGCCCCTGAAGCCCATAGTTTTTTTAATCACCCTAAAAAAAAAAAGACAGTAAGGAGAAAAAAAAGCAGCATGCTTAGCATGCTGGGCCAAATGTGGGTGTGGTCAATTTGCATTAACAATGGGAGGAGCTTAAAGGAGAATAGTTTAATACAACCTAAACCTACTACCCCCCATACTCAGCACACACATGACCACAATCTTTTTACCTATTAACCACTTGCCGACCGCCGATCGGCATCTGACGGCGACAGAGTGGCTCTGTAAGGCAAAACGCTGTCATATGACAGCGGCTGCCAGATCGCGCACAGTGAGCGCGCGGGCTCGCCGCCGGAGGCGCGCCCGCGCGCTCACTGTGTCCGTGGAGGGCCAGGGAGCGGGTGCGGCGGATTCGATCTCCGCTGGCTACCCGCGATGCCCCCCCGGAGTGAAAGAACGGAGGTCCGTGTAAGTAAACACGGACCTCCGTTCTGTGAGAGGGAGAAGGACTGTGATCACAGCCTTCCTTTACATGGAAGCTGTGATCACTTCCCTTCCCCTGTTAGGGCAGTCCCCATACAGTAAGAACTAAACCGCTAAAAATCGCAGATCGCCGCCATTACTAGTAAAAAATAAAAAAAAAAATAAAAACCCCAGAAATGAATTCTCATCATCCGTAAACACACCCACTTTTGCGCAAACCAATCAATAAACGCCGATTGCGATTTTTTTAATCACAAATATGAGGAAGAATATAAATCGGCCAAAACCGATGAAAAAAAATGTTTTTTTATATTTTTTTTTTTTGGATTTGTATTTTAGCAAAAAAGTAAGAAATTTGGGTTTTTTTGCAAAATTGTCGCTCTTCTTTTGTTTATAGCGGTGATCAGAAATGACGCAGCGGTGATCAAATACCACCAAAAGAAAGCTCTATTTGTGGGAAAAAAAGGACGCAAATTTCGTTTGGATACAACGTCGCACGACCGCGCAATTTTCAGTTAAAGCGACGCAGTGCCGAATCGCAAAAAGGGCTCTGGTCCTAAAGTGTGAAATCCTTCCAGGGCTGAAGTGGTTAAATATGACTGTGCCACAAGCAAGAATTGTTCGGATCTGCATTCAGATCACTCTTCAGGGAGCATTTCAGGTGGTGAGGATGTGTTTCACGCCTCCTCACAGTCTACTTTAACCACCTGATCCCGCATTAGCGCACCGAAAGCACTGCATATGTTTAGAAGGCGCGTGCAGAGTGGCCCATTTACTCAAATGCGTCAGAGGTATAATTTCTACCATGGCCATGAACCAAACATCACAGCCACGGCATGTGTACACCTCTGGGCAAAGCTAAAGGGGGAGCAGTTTGGGGTGGTAAAACTGGTTTTTACCACTCCCCAAATGCTAGTGTGAACATACCCACATGCACAGGCCACTTTACAGAGTGTAACCAAAATGACGCCCTCTGTCCAGTACAAATAACTCCTCCAAGCCCATATTTTCCACAGTACAGATCTTCCCTAACATCCTTAAATCTCCCCTCCCAACCTACTCCCTCAGTACAGATCTCCCCAGAGCTAACCCCTCAGTACAGACTCTCTGTCCACCACAGACCAACCCTATTCAGAAAAGACTGATTCCCAAGCACAGACCCTTCAGTACAGACTCCCACTTCCTCCCCCATAGCAGAGACCCCTCAACATAGACCAACTTCCTCAGCACAGACAGATCCTCAGGACAGGCCACCCACCAAGCACAGACTGACTGCCCCCAGCACAGACTGACTCCCCAGAACAGACTGAGTCCCCCTTATAGACTGAGTCACCCCAGCAAAGACAATCCCCCAGCACAGACCAACCCTCCAGTACAGACCAACCCTATTCCAGCAAAGACTGATCCCTAAGCACAGACCCTTCAGTACAGACTCCCCCTTCCTCCCCCACAGCAGAGACCCTCAACACAGACCAACTTCCCCAGCACAGACAGATCCTCAAGACAGACAAACCTCCAAGCACAGACTGACTGCCCCCAGCACAGATCGACCCCCCAGCATAGACTGACTCCCCAGAACAGACTGAGTCCCCCTTATAGACTAAGTCCCCCCAGCAAAGACAACCCCCCTGCACAGACCAACCATCCAGCACAGACCAACCCCCTAGCACAGATTGATAGCCCCCAGCACAGACCAACCCCCTCAGCACAGGTGAATCTTTCGAGTACAGACCCCTCAGTACAAAAACACCCCCTCCCTACTCTCCATTTAAGATATCTCCGTACAGAAAACACTCTCACCTCCCCAGTACAAACACCCCTCACCCCCTGCCATTCTCCTATTGCAGATGGTGGAAATTGTATGGTGCACCAACCCCCCCCTTCCCGGTCCGGTGCAGTCAGTCAATCGGTTAGGAGCCCGGCACTTACCCCATCTATGGCAGGCAGTGCTTCCCTCTGGGGCAGGGCTGCTGTTAGAAATCACAGGGCCCCGTACAGCCTAACAAACAGGGCCCCCTCCCCGTAATATCCTATCGCTAAAATGGTGGCAATGGTATACTTTGTAGCCATGTCAGAACTGATAGCTTTGCTACTGACGCCTCCTGACACCTGGTTCTTTTTTTTGTTCCACTTTTCAAATTGCGAATGGAAATTTTACATTGTAAGAGCGCACTGCAACTTTGAGCCGAGCGTTTGGCTTCAAGTTGTAGAGCAGCCCGGTGAATTAAATTGAGAGTTTGATATGTGGTGCTGCCTGTCAAACTCTGCAGCCTGCGTTAAAAATGCTGCAGCTGTGAAGTAAAGCATTGCAGCCATGGCATGTATACAGCCCTGTCAGACTATACTAGGATTAGGGTGGGCAGCTAGGGAAAACAGTTAATCCATGGCTCAGCTGCCTATGGAAAAGAACCATTAGGCTTCATTCACATTTTATGTTTCCTGAACATATGACAAAGTGCACAGGTAATGCATTTTGCAGTGCATTTCAAAAATGTGCTAGTGGTGCCATTGTTAAAGAGGAAGTAAACGCTGATTGTTTTGATTCTGGGCAGGGGAGTGGCCTAGGGAGGACTGGAGACTGCAGGAAGCAATACCCCTTGGTTACCCCTCCCCTCTTCTCCAGAAAGTTCTGGAAAAGGGGATGGGAAGAGGTGGTGAGGCTTTCTGATGTATGTTAAGGAGCCCTGACCAATCCGCAATCTGGATTGGTAGGGGGCAGGTCTCCTTGAATACTGTGGTCAGTGGGGGGAGGAGAAGTGATGGAGATGGAATAGTGTGGAGGCTGCCAGGCCCTTGAGGGAGCCCCTAGTCTGGGGTGGGGGGGTGACCTTGGCCTGGGAGAGCTCTGGTGCAGCCAGGAGGAGAGAGCGAGATCCTCGTGGAGAGGCACAAGGGTGAGCGGAAGAGGACAACGGGAGAGAACACTATCAGAGAGATCTCCGGGAGGAACTACAAGTAACAGTGAGTGACACAGCCCAGGGGAGTGAGATGCACAAAGCAGATTGGGAGAAATTTCCTTCCAGGTCTCACCAGTGCAAAGTAAGAAGTGTGCAGGAGAGGGGAACCAGGAGTTGTCAACAACGCAAGAAGTGTGCTGGAGAAAGTTTGGAGAAGTGTATATACTGGAGAGTGTATATAGTGGTCCCATGTAGAGAGCTGTTCGATTCTTTGGCATCCCATGACTACCCCAAGCCCTATCGAAGTTCAATCCCCAAATAAAAACATCAAAAACAAAGAGCAAGCCTGTTTTCTGACCCGGGGTGCCAGCAGGATTATGATTGAGGGTAGTTGTGAGCAGGTGAACCACTCTAACCAGCCACCCCTAAGGGGGCCACTGGCTACATATATATATATATATATATATATATACATATACAGTGGGTACAGAAAGTATTCAAACTTTTTGGTCTAAATTCTAAGCGGTACGTGTGGAGAAAACCAGGCACTGCTCATCACCTGCCCAATACAGTCCCAACAGTGAAGCATGGTGGTGGCAGCATCATGCTGTGGGGGGTGTTTTTCAGCTGCAGGGACAGGATGACTGGTTGCAATCGAGGGAAAGATGAATGCGGCCAAGTACAGGGATATCCTGGACGAAAACCTTCTCCAGAGTGCTCAGGAACTCAGACTGGGCCGAAGGTTTACCTTCCAACAAGACAATGACCCTAAGCACACAGCTAAAATAAGGAAGGAGTGGCTTCACAACAACTCCGTGACTGTTCTTGAATGGCCCAGTCAGAGCCCTGACTTAAACCCAATTGAGCATCTCTGGAGAGACCTAAACATGGCTGTCCACCAACGTTTACCATCCAACCTGACAGGACTGGAGAGGATCTGCAAGGAGGAATGGCAGAGGATCCCCAAATCCAGGTGTGAAAAACTTGTTGCATCTTTCCCAAAAAGACTCATGGCTGTATTAGATCAAAAGGGTGCTTCTACTAAATACTGAGCAAAGGGTCTGAATACTTAGGACCATGTGTTATTTCAGTTTTTCTTTTTTAATAAATCTGCAAAAATGTCAACAATTCTGTGTTTTTCTGTCAATATGGGGTGCTGTGTGTACATTAATGAGGAAAATAAATTAACTTAAATGATTTTAGCAAACGGCTGCAATATAACATAGAGTGGAAAATTTAAGGGGGCCTAAATACTTTCCGTACCCACTGTGTGTGTATATATATATATATATATTTTTTTTTTTTCCCCCATGACAATTCTAGTCCTGAAACCATTGTATCATTTCAGTTACATGACAATACCCATCTCCTCTAACTATTCCCAGATCTGCCCTTGAGAAAAAATTATCTCTTCCACGAAAATCTCCATGTTGCTCCACAGGGAATCCTATAAATCCTGTACTTGATGTAAAGCAAGCAGAATGTGTGCTGAGAAGTTACATGCCATCAGAGCAGCTTTTCCAGCTTTTTCCACTGCAGTATCTTTTCCTAACCGATCACAAATGCATACAATTCACCATTTGTAATGCTTCATATTTAATGTAGGGTACTGCTTTTTTATTAAGAACAATACCATGTTTTAAGAACACCTGTGTCACTTCTTGTTGGCATATTAGAGCAAGAGCACGAAATGGTTTAAGAAGTGGTGGGGGTAGGGCTCTTTATAAAATGCTGACGCCGTTTTAATGCCACTCTATGCAAAGTGAGCAAACAGTTCCCATTAATGACATAATTCAGCATCTGGCTCCTGACGTTCACGTCTAAAAGGCAATTAGGTTACGGTGTCCTTTTAGAAGTGGGCGTCCCTCAGGCTATAAATTCTGCAACTGGCTTGCAAATAAAAAAGCTTCAAAGTCTGTCAGGCAAATTTGCAACAAAACAGGCTGCATTTCAGGGTCCATTAGTTGCCTGCTCACAGTGCTGATCCCATTTGCAGCTCAGGCATTGCTATGTATGTTTATCACAGTTTTCCCAGAAATAATATAGACAGACGATGTCATCACACTCTGCCACTGTGTATTCTTGTCATGTGGTTTCCCAGCACACCGTAAAGTGGGAGCTTACCAGCCTGTCAATCACTGGACGCTGTTAAAGGTATTTCCAGCATATAGTGCTGAGTGACGCATCCTGCCTTGTCAATGGCTGGAAATTTACAAAGCACACTATACAATACAGCTTCTTGTCCACTGCATTGTATACATGATTAGGGACGTCAGTTCAACAATTATTCATAACAAACTTTACAGTTATGCACATCCTTTATAATAGACAATAAGCTATCTAAAACTTTAGCTTTAGCACATTTCTGACATCAGCACCCATAATGCTGAGTCTGGCTTTTACTTAAAGTGCATGTTACCCTAAATTTTTTTTTCATCTTTTTTTATGTTTGTGTTCACATATGTGTATTTTATAAGTCACTGTCATTGTCATTTTCATGTACTTCTTCCATCTGAAGTACCTGGTTGATCCTGCCAGTCACCTTCCGTGTTCTAAGCTGACCACACAAAGCACAGAAGCGGATTTATGTTAGGGTGGTCAGTTTTCATCCCTTGACTAGCCATTCAAAGGTACTGAACACTGAGCATGTCTGTATTGGGTAGTTTGCTCAGCTACTACACCCCCTGACCAATTGCAGCCTGCCTCTGGCACACACCTTCTCCCAATCACAGCCTTCCTCTTAAATACACCCCTGCTCAAGCCCAACCTGCATCCTGCCACAAGGCAGACTATACAGGCACACTGTGTGTCTGCACAATGTCCTATAACCCCCCACCAGGAAGCAGAGATGGATGGTCAGTTGACAGATCAGACCCCACAACTAAGGTTGCAACATCATCCCTTTAATCCAGGACACATATGAATTCCACAGGTTCTGAGGCT
The DNA here is from genome assembly GCA_018402905.1 of Glandirana rugosa. Classification (NCBI taxonomy): domain Eukaryota; kingdom Metazoa; phylum Chordata; class Amphibia; order Anura; family Ranidae; genus Glandirana; species Glandirana rugosa. The sequence continues at coordinate 801,009 of BLSH010060895.1, forward strand.
AATTTAATGCAGATAAGGTACCAAGTGAGTTTAATTATCTTCTTAATCAGCCACAGAACCTGTGCAATTCATATGTGTCCTGGATTAAAGGGATGATGTGGCAACCCTACCCACAACATGATACTGCCACCACCATTATTCACAGTAGGGATGGTGTGTTCAGGGTGATATGCAGTGTTAGTTTTCCGCCACACATAGGGGTTGATTTACTAAAGCTGTAGAAGTGCAAAAAACGGTGCAGCTGTGCATACTAGCCAATCAGCTTCTAACCTCAGCTTGTTCAATCAAGCTTTGACAATAAAACATTGAAGATGATTGCTTACTGTGTGGAGCTGCACCAAATTTTGCACTTCAAGCTTCAATAAATCAACCCCATAGCGTTTTGCTTTTAGGCCAAAAAGTTGGTCTCATCTGACCAGAGCACCTTCTTCCACATTTGCTGTGTCCCCCACTTGGCTTCTCGCAAACTGCAAACAAAACGTCTTACGGCTTTCTTTCAACAATGGCTTTCTTCTTGCCACTCCTTTTCCTTCCACTTCACAATTATGTGCCACTTTGTGTTGGTTTATCACATACAATCCCATTAAAATACATTTACGTTTTTGGTTGTAACATGACAAAATGTGGAAAATTTCAAGGGGTATGAATACTCTTTCAAGGCACCATGCATCTTCATTGTGCTGCTACAGCTACCATGCATAGAAATGGAAACCACGCAATGGCCTTTAAAAATGATATTCTAGATTTTAGATGTACTAATAAAAGAAATCAGCTTAAAGCGGATCTTTACTGCATCTGAGCACCACAAACCAAAAACACTATTTAGTTCATTTTTACTATTCAAAGCAAACTCCTGAATTCATGTCTCTAAGCTTTGTTTTGTTGCTAAATCACCTTGAAAAACAACCTCTAGCATTTCATGAGTAAGGCCCCTTTCACACTGGGGCGGGCATACGGTAGCGGTAAATCCCCGCTAGTATCAGCTGGGATTTACGCTATAATAGGGGCGGGGATTAAAACGGGGTTAAAAGTGCCGGCGCGCCGCGCTACTGAGGCGGTGTGCAGCCGCTTCAGAAGCGCTGCCCCTTTGCTTTCAATGGGCAGGGGCGGTGGAGGAGCGGTGTATCACCGCTCACCGCACCGCCCCAAAGATGCGGCTTGCAGGGCCTTTTGTAATGTCCTGCAAGCGCACCGCCCCAGTGTGAAAACACTCTGGCTTTCACATTTGGGTGGATTGGGCTGGATTTTTGAGGCACTTTCCAGGTCTTATTTTTAGCTAAATAGCGCCTGTAAAGTGCCTCAGTGTAAAAGTAGCCTTAGGGAAAATGATTCATGTAGCATTTACTTCCCTTGATCCATCTGCCTTTACCTCAGGCATGCATGCAGAAGAGTGTGCTTAGCTGAGAACCCCCCACGCTGAAGACTCCTGGGATGTATGACATCATTTGCCTAAGCAAAAAAAAAAACAGGAAGTAACTGAAGGAATGTAAAAATGTAAAAAAAAAAAAGTTTAAAACAAAAAAATATGATATACTTTCCTATCTATTTTCTAAAGCTAGTAGCATGAGGATTAAAAACAATCAATGTTGATTTGGAGAGTGAAGTTCGGCTTTACTGTAAATAATATTATTAATGTTTGTTAATGGTTTAATGGTTTAAAAAAAAGAGTTCAAAAATTACCTTAAGCTTAACTACAAGCAGATATAAAATACACAAATTAATTCAGCTCTGTATTCAATATTACGTGATTTAAATGATTTTTTAAGCAGTGTGAGTATCTGAATTTTACTTTGTTTTAGCCTCATACATTTGTTTTGGACACGGATCAGTACCATCAGAATTATATCTGTCCTTGGCCTAATTTCAATACAATGTGTGTACACACGAGAGGAATCACAGACGCTGATACGAGTTCAGAGTCAAGATATTTCTGCTTTATTTGTTACTCTTTTTAAGCTTATAAAGAGTCTGCTCGGGATTGCAGGAAATGTCTGGTAGATGTGGCACAAATGAACATTAAGCAAAAGAACATATAAGTTCATGATTGGATGTATCTATGTGAGTATAAGTTTCTTCCAGGATATGATAACCTTCTGTCTTGGGTGTGGTTCCTTCCTGAAGTTGCCATCTTAGAAATCATCTGTTTCTCGTCTTATTATTTGTTAGTAGCAAACCAAGTAAGAATGAAAGTAATCAATCTGACGAGCATGTCTGAGTAAGGAATATATTTATATAATAGGCTAATAGCATAAATGTGTATAAAGCATGCATGTGACACCGTTGAAATAGGCATTTTACTATGACCATTAATTACATCCATTACAGATTCCCCCCCCTTAAAATGTCTATTTCAATCTATCCCTACCAATCCTAGCTCATCTGTCCTCACGTGCCTTGGAACTCTTTTACGCCGTACGTTAGACAGGTGACTGCTAATCGATCACCCCCCTTGCCACGGTCTTTGCACATGGGGAAGTCAGATGCTTTCCCTCCCTGCGGCCCTACAGATCACTAGAAGGGTCAGAAAATGTCTGCAATGGAGTATATGGTTTTTCATAGTCTTCCTCGGATCCTATATCTTGGTTCACGAACGTGGGGGTGGTTTGGTCTATTGCTTTCTCCATGAATTTCTTCAAGCAGGAGAGTACACAACAAATCACTAAGTCAAGGAAGATTAGGATGATCAACACAGTTACCCCTTTCTGTGCCAAGACTTTCTGCCACCCACTCATCCAGTTAAAGTATTGATCCCACAGGTCTGTGATACCCAAATTTTTCTTTAGTTCGGCCGACAGATTTTCTAATTTCTTGAGGGCTAATGTGACTTTACCATTTGGTCCGGTGTTGCCTGGGATATAGGTACAACAGGTGCTGGTTCTATCTATCATAGTAAAGACTCCTCCTTTTTCTGGCAACACCATGTCCAGAGCCATCCGGTTCTGGAAGGTTATTTGGGATGCGAATCCTAATTGCTCGGCTATCCTTTGGAGTGCATCCCTGGTGTAGTTGACAAACCTCTGTTGGTTATAATATATATAGTTTATCCAGTCTACATTTTTATTGACAGTTATTATGGCTATTAGGGACTCGAAACCGGCCTTGACCTGGTCCCGAGCCTTGTACTCGTCGGGGACCCCCCTTGGCACTCCAATGGCATCTATATACACATGAGGATCAAGACTTCCAGGGAAAACCTCCCGTTTCATCCTTCTCCCCGGAGTTAGGTTGATATGTGTCTATCAGTGTCTTCTGTCAGGATATGCAGAGGCATGATGGCCTTTGCAAGGGCACACTCTCCTCTCCACTCCCCCTCTAATCTGGTTCTCACTTGCATATCTCCACACACCCAGTACACATCCCCTAGGGATTGGCTTTGGTTTTGTACCAGGCTAGCCGGAACACGCCTGTAAGAAGCACAGTAACCCTTAGGTAAAATACCTACTTTCCTACCCTTCCCTCTATAATGGGCAGGACAGGTGTAATTCCCAGGGTATATATTGATAATTTCTCGAGGTCTTGGAGGCCCGGTATTGATGGGGTATTCTGCCTTCCATTTCTCACACACTGAATAATCAGTAGAAATGTTAGTGAAGAGGCTTAGGAAACACTCCTCTGCTTCTTCAGGTATGTTTAACGGGACTGTACCTAGGTGTGGTCTAGCACTGCCACAGACATAACAATTGGTCCTATTGTGTTTATTAGCACTGTATCTCATCCATTCTAGCCAGAGATTGACCTCTGAGAAACCGGTTTCAGCTGCTATTGTCTCCTCAAAGGTGAGATCCGCTATTGCAGCCATGTCCCCCAGGGTCCGTACATGGGACTTTAAAGGATTAGTTTTGGGCTGCCTTTGGACTGGCTGCCATTCATCGTTGTTGTACATGTCTTCTAACCTGAAAGATCCTCTATGACCCTGATGACCTCCTCCAAACCACCATCCCAACACATACTCACCCCTATCAGAGGGACTCGGGTTCCGTATGTTTAGAACAAGTGTCATACTGGGCCCCGGCTTGTGTAGGGTGAGACGGGTCAACAAGGGCTCTCCTTGGCTATCCTTACTATCATAAGCTGGTTGGGGTTGGTATTCCCAGGGTGTCCCTGTGTTCCAAGCTGCCGCTCCCCAATAGTCCCAATTCTTTCCCCATGATCCCTTGGTGACACAAATATACCCTTCTCCATGTCCGGTATTATACCTTTCTAATCTGCTACCACGTTCAGGACATGGAAGTATCTTGCATGGAAGTCAAACGTGGCTACATGGGTATCTGAGGAATTATACCAGAAAGTGACCTCTCCATTTCTCTCAGTAATGGCTGCATGTTGTGCTTTAGCTATCCCCAAAAGGATATATAAAAGGATATATAGGATCATGACTTGTCCTTGTCCACCTCCTCAGGTACAGGGGCTTTCTTGCAGTGTGAAGCGTATATCCAGGTTTTCTTTCCGGCCACCTTTACTGATGTGGCAGTTACCAGGAGAACTTGGAAGGGACCATCATACCTGGGTTCAAGGGAATGCTTTCCTACAAATTTCTTTATGTAAACCCAGTCACCGGGAACCAGATTGTGTGTTCCTTTATCTAGTTCAGGATCTGGAATGGAAGAAAACACTTTCGCACTGATACTGGTTAATTCACGAGATAAGGCAATCACATAATCAGTAAGTACATCAGATTGAAGTTGTAATTGTTGCGGATAATAACACCCTAGCCTAGGGGCTGACCCAAACAGTATCTCATAGGGTGATAAACCATGGTTCCCTCTGGGGGTGTACCTGGCACTAAACAAAGCAATAGGTAAATTGTCCGGCCAACTCATCCCTGTTTCCTGGGTCATTTTCAACATCCTAGACTTTATCATGCCTTTTAATCTCTCTACCTTCCCACTGCTCTGAGGATGATATGGGATGTGGAAGGCTAGCGTGACCCCTAAAGCTGTCCATATCTCTTTGGTTACTGAGGCCATAAAAGCCGGCCCCTGATCACTCTCTATAACCTCTGGGACACCATATCTGCACACTACTTCTGTCAGAAGCTTCTTAGCTGTAGTCTTTGCCATCATGTTGGTGACAGGGAAAGCTTCTGGTCAGGAGGAGCACATATCTACGATCACCAAGGCGTACTCGTATTGGCCACTCTTTGGCATCTGAATGTGGTCAATCTGTATTCTCTGGAAAGGATACTGAGCATTTGCTAGGTGTTTTCTGGGCACTTTCTCCGGTCTTCCGGGGTTGCACTTGTCACAGATAGTACATGGTTTGCAAAAACTGTTGGTGAGCGGGGTAATTCCTGGGGCCAGATAGTATTTGTTGATTAGGGCGTTCATCAAAGCTTTTGACAGGTGGGAGGCGCCATGGGCCCACTGTACCACTGCTGGGAACATGGATCGTGGCAAACATGGTCTTTTGTTCACTTCCATGAGTCCATCCTTTAACGTGGCTCCTTTCTTTATCCACGTCTCCTCCTTTTCTTCTTTGCTTGCTGCTTTTTGTTGTTCTCTGAGGTGTGTCCAGTCTACCGATGGACTTTGCAGGACCATGATGGTTTGCACAGCTTCAGTATCCCGTATGACTGTTGGTGCTCATGTCGCTCCATTTGGAGTAGGCGTATCCACTCTGTCGACAACTTCTCATGCTTCATATGCGGCCTGTTTTGCGGCAGTGTCTGCCAGATGGTTGCCTCGTGCTTCTGGAGAGTTCAGTCTACCATGTGCTTTTACTTTAAGTATAGCCACTTGGGCAGGAAGAAGTAGAGCATTCATTAAGTCCTTGATTGCTGCACCATGCTTCACAGGTGTACCTGTCACTTTGAGACCCTGTCTCTTTGCACCACTGGACCTTCTGCTTTGAGGCCTTGCAGCCTTGTTCAGCCAAGTAGCAAAGGAGGCTCTCGGAGCGAGTCAATGCCTCTTCCTGGGTGTCTGCACAGAGTAAGAGATCATCCACATACTGGAGGAGCACAACCTCTGGATGGAGCTTGATCCATGTGTCCAGGATGAATGTCATCGCCTTGGCAAATTGGGACGGGGAGTTCTGGGCTCCTTGGGGCATTACGGTCCAGGTGTAGCCCTGGCCCTCGTGGGTAAAAGCAAAGAGGAACTGACAACAGGGATCAAGGGGGACACTAAAGAAGGCATTCGCCAAGTCCACTACCGTGAAATATTTCGCTGTGGGCGGTATTCCAGCCAGTAAAGTGTGCGGATTAGGTACAATGGGTGTTTCTAGTATAGTGGCTTTGTTTACTGCTCGGAGGTCTTGTACCATTCGATATTTCACAGGTTCTCCCTTCAGGGTCTTCTTCTTCACTGGAAAGAGAGGAGTATTGCAAGGGCTTGTGCAACATATGAGAGCCCCATTTTTCAGGAGGGCCTCTATCTGGAGGGCAATTGCAGCTGATTGGGAAGGTTTAAGGGGGTACTGGGGCTTCCTTGGATAAGGGGCTCCTGGCTTCATTTCCACGATAATAGGCGGAACTTTCAGATGACCTACGTCCTCCGGCCCCGTAGACCACAAACATGAGGGTATTCGGTCTAGAACTACTTGTGGTATTCCAGTCTCGTCCTCCACATCCAGGGAAAGCAGGAGTGGAATGGAACACAGTGCTAAGGCGTCTTCAGTGGTCAGCGGTGAAGTCACTTTGATACCACCATCAGGCTGGAAAGAAATAGAAGCCTGGAGCCTGGACAAGACATCTGCCCCTAACAAATTTAGAGGACACGTAGAGGAGACAACAAATCTTGCTAGTAAGTCAGAGAAATTGCCAACTTGCATAGGGCGGGTTAAAGGGCTTTTCCTGGGCGTTCCGTCCACTCCCACGCAGGTTATGTCGATATCCGACAGGAAAGAGGTATCAGGTAGTTCTTCAGCTCTGATCACGCTTCTAGCAGCACCTGTGTCACAAAGAAAAGTGGTGGGACAGCCCTTGATGGGAAGGGTTATTTTTGCAAGGGATCCTCCAGCGTCTTTAGATTATGCAGTCATAGTTGGCGTGTATGACACAGGCTTGCCGAAATCCTAGCGGAGGAGATCAATTTGATCAGGAGGAGGAGGCCAATTGTTGGGCGCAGGGCTGGATGGGTTCTTCTGGCTGTTTTGTCCATGGTGTTGAGGCCCTCCTTGTGGGTTGCTTCCGCGGCCAGGCTGTCTGTAGGCGGACCCTTTTGTGGCAGGTATGGCGTGTCAGAGGCCATCATGAGAGGGGTTATCTTTTTACTTCCCTGCGAAGATTCTATGCCCTTTGCTATCAACAGAGTATCAAGAGGTAGCACTCTATACTCTGGGCAGGATGGAAGCAGGCCTTTCCGGATAGGTTCCCTGAGGCCTGAAACATATGCGGAGGACAGCATTTGGTTGTGTGCCTTATTTTGCATACTGAATCCTAAATCTGTAAACACCTGTGATATTCTAGTGTGAAATTTCTCAACTGACTCAGTTTTGTCTTGTGTAATGTCTTGTATGTTAGTTGCTTGGTCTGCTAGGCGATCTCACGCCCACTGCTGCAACTGGACCACAAATTCACACCCTGAGTCATAAGTGGTATCAGCATCAATTCTAGCAACATTGAAACATCTTTCCATCACTGGCCAATAGGCATCTCCTGCCTTAATCTCACACAGGCTTACTAGGTCCCGCCATGCACAAGAATATGCCTTTTGGATCTGTGCAATCCTCCTATAAAAGGGCATGGGCTGCTTTCCAGGATCTGGTACACTGGTCACAAGAGGTGAGGCCTGCCCAGGGGTAAATGTCACATACATCAGAGGTGCTCCTTGGGCCGTGGGCATTCCCCCAGGTACATATGGGAAAAGCCCCTGATTATTTCCAGGCTGAGTATATGGCCCTTGTAATATGCACCAGTTTGATCTATTACCGGATACATGGGTGTGGGTGTACCAAGATGGCCGTCACAGGAAGTTGTTATTGGTTGGGTGTAGCAAGATGGCTTCCAACCTGGGGTGGAGCAAGATGGCCTCCAGCCTGGGGTGGAGCAAGATGGTCTCCAGCCTGGGGTGGAGCTTGGGGATGAGCTTGGTGGGAGGGCCAGGCTCTGGGGCGGTTGCTGGGGGACGGTGCTCTCTGTCCGAGGTCTGGGTGCCATGATCAGGCGTTGGCTCGGACCTCAGCTTACTTCCTGGCTTACGATACATGTATACCCCCCCAATCTGAAACCAAGTCACAAGCTAAACCTCCCTTTCTATAATTTCTGTCCCGTTGGAGAGTTTATGTATCTGGGCTCAGGATTTACGTGACACTCCGGGACTTCTCCTATATAAATAGAAATATATATATCTATATATATATATACCTAAAATGCTAATGCTACACAGGGGTTAACTTAGCTCCCAAGATCTCACAAGCAAATGAGGAAGTGGCTAGTCTGCCAGACTGTCACACACTGAGCAGAGAAAAAGAGGAAGGGAGGGGGCTGTCAGCAAGGGGGATTTTTAGCAGGCAAGGCTGCACTCATTACTCTCGTCAAAACATAATAGATTAAATTCAGTGTATCGTTTCAGATATCATATACGTACCAACCAGCACAAATATCCCCCCCTCTGGCTTCACCTTCTAGTTTAACTGGATAATGTACGTCTGGAGTATCTCCTAATAAAGGTTTCAGACCAAGGATCTCTTCTTTATATCCTGGTATAATCACATAATGACTAATCCCCAACCTTCCAACCTTCTTCGCTAATGCACAGTAGCAAACCACATACACATTCTGGACATGACATCATTACATCCCTGGCTCGTATAGGGAGCGTCAGGAGTCAGAATATCACAGGATCCCCCGCACACTACACCAGAGTGTGTTTTCCCTGCGTCATACGTGGTTCCCCGCGCCGAGCGCGGTCCCTGGCGTCTCCCCTCCCCTCGGGCGCCCGTGTAACACCGTACACCAACGTCGCCTCTCGAGGGGAGTCTATTTATCCAAATATTCACAGTGTAGCGCTAGTGATAATATAAATGGTCAAAAAAAAGACAAATAATAAAATAATCCATAAATGTCCATAAAAATCCGTGCATTGACCATCAAAGATAGTAAATACAATGAATGTGGAAAAAGCAAAATCATGAATAGTTCAACAAATCCACATACAGTCCTGCTCACCATTATTGGCACCCATGAAGTTTATGTACATATTGTGGAATATCTACTGAAGGAAATGTATCAAATTAACCAACATATTACTACAGATAGTTTGTGTTTGACAAAAAACTGTAAATGATAAATAACATTTAAAAAGATAAACATTATGAGGAAAACAGAGAAAACCATAATGCTTGCCTTGTCAGTGGTATTGGCACCCTTTGCTGCAAATCAGTATGGAAACCCAATTTGGCTCACCTGTTGCAGATCTCAAATGAGGATCACCTGTGATGAATTGCCTCCACCCATGTGACCCAAATTAGCCAATAAATGAACATTTTGGTTTTATAAAAAGCCACCTGTTATTCCCTCTTCATGTGTGACAATGGTAAAGACAAAGGAGCTGTCTGACGACACCAGAAATGCTATTATTTGCAAGCACAAGACCTCCAAAGGGTATAAGGCCATCTCTAAAGACCTTGGCATCCCTGTTTCAACGGTGCGTAATGTTATTAAGAAGTTTTCCAGGCATGGAACTGTCAAGAACCTCCCTGGACGTGGGGGGAAGAGAAAAATTGATGACAGAAGTCTTCGAAGGTTGGTACGAATGGTGGAAAAAACACCCCGTCAAACATCTAAAGACCTGAAGACCAACCTGGAGCAGTCTGGTGTAACTGTTTCAACAAGTACCATACGCCGCACACTAAACAAAGCGGGGCTTTATGGGCGGAGGCCAAGGAAGACCCCATTGCTAAAGAAAAGGCATAAAAAGGAACTATTGATCTTCGCGAAAGAGAACCTGGACAAACCTCAAGCCTTCTGGGACAATGTTTTATGGACAGATGAA
>BLSH010060895.1:810953-823199 GCA_018402905.1 Glandirana rugosa
AACCTCCAGGTTTCATTAAATTGTTTCTGTTAACAATAAAGTTGTATCTATAACATTAATATTTCTTTTTTGTCTTTTGGTCGTACACGTGATTATAACCGTGGGGAGGAATTATAAACCAACGTGTGGGAAACCGTCGCTACTGTCGGAGGTTTGCAAAGAATATAGGTAGCTATTCGAAGATCGTGAAGAGCCCACCGTAAAAGAGGGTGTGCAGCAAGATAAAGACCCAAAGCACACCTCCAAAAGCACGCAGGAATGGTTGAAAGGGAAAAAATTTACTGTTTTAAAATGGCCAGCAATGAGTCCTGATCTCAATCCAATTCAAAATCTTTGGGGGGAGCTGAAAACTGCCATTGGAGAAAGGAACCCTGCAAATGTTCAAGAGCTTGAGCATATTGCAAAGGAAGTGTGGGAGAAAATGCCACCCGAGAAGTGCTAGAAGCTTATCGATGGATATAAGAAACGTTTGGAGGCTGTCATCGCTGCCAAAGGGTGTGCAACCAAATATTAAGGAGGGGTGCCAATATTAGTGCACATGCTGGTTTTCTGTTTTTTCTTTATAATTACAATATCTATGTTGAAATAACAATTGTCTTTGTTAAATTACTTTGGACCTCCAATTAAAAGATCCTGCTGATATAAATTTGGTACATTTCCATTTATTTCTGAAGACATTCACTCAGTTATGCAAAACATGAAGGGGTGCCAATAATGGTGAGCAAGACTGTAAGCATAGGAGTGAAAGCGGATAGATCCATACAGTCCATACCTCCTTTGCTGACACTAGCAATTTCACAGGATATGCTGGCTCCTCCGTTCTTCCATGAATAGGTATTGGCCCGGAAGGGGAGGAGTCTGAGGTATAAGTGACGTGGACGACCTGCTCACTCCACCCCTTACTGAAGAAGTCCTGGAGTTGACGATACGCGTCTAAGGGGAAGGAGCCTGTGTTGCCCATGTCACACTGCGGTTATTGACTGATATGCTGTTCCCAGCTCGCACGGCTTGACAGTGCCTTGTTCTGTAAGTGTTTTAATTTTTATGGGGCCAATAAACCTGTTTTTTACGGAGAGCACTAGATTTTGCCTTCCTTTCTTACATGTTTGGGAGATGAATTTTGCTTAGCTTTGGAGTCTGGGTGATATCATTAGAGCTTTCTGAGAAACGGAGGACCTGACTATTAGAGGAGTCTAATTCCCTGGAGATGGGAGACAGGCGTTTTTAACTTGTCTATCAAGTGAGAGGCTTAATAGGCTGGTGGAGGATATACAATCACCACTTGTGGATTCATCTCTACTCCTCACTATCGGGATCTTGTCCGTCTTGGACTGTATGAATCTATCCGCTTTCACTCCTATGCTTATGTGGATTTGTTGAACTATTCATGATTTTGCTTTTTCCACATTCATTGTATTTACTATCTTTGATGGTCAATGCACGGATTTTTATGGACATTTAGTATTTATGTTTATACACATTGATGCACATATTATTATATTAATTTTTGGAGCACTGTTTTATTTGCACTGCAATAAGTGATTATTTTATTATTTGTGTTTTTTTTGACCATTTATATTATCACTAGCGCTACACAGTGAATGTTTGAATTCGTTTTTGGTGAAAGTGAATTACTGATTTGTGTTAGCAGCTTGGTTTAGCAGGTGTTTCTCTTTTTTGCGCTGATTTTTTCTTTTCACTTAGAGTCTATTTATCCAATCCACGCCAGTTAGTTACTTCGTCTGTGACTCTATTTCCTTTTCTAAATTTTTCTGTCACCCTATCACAAGCCAGCACATATAACATGAAACATGAAACAGGCGGCAGATATAAATTTATACAGGTTCTTAAACGGACCTTGGGCAAGAAGTTACCTGTCTTTGCTGACTGCAGGGGCAGCCGATACGGACACAGAGATAATCAAACCACAGAGAGGGTATACAGGCAAGATATTAAAAATAATATGTCTTACCGTATTTCAGAGTTGATCAGGCTCTGCCCCCTGTCCGTATTATTTGATTGGTCCCGGTCTCCGATATCGCGATCAGCTGTCCTTGGTTCAGAACCCAAGGCCCCACGTTGGGCGCCAAATGTTTTGGACACGGATCAGTACCGTCAGAATTATATCTGTCCCTGGCCTAATTTCAATACAATGTGTGTACACACGAGAGAAATCACAGACGCTGATAAGAGTTCAGAGTCAAGATATTTCTGCTTTATTTGTTCCTCTTTTTAAGCTTATAAAGAGTCTGCTCGGGATTGCAGGAAATGTCTGGTAGATGTGACACAAATGAACATTAAGCAAAAGAACATATAAGTTCATGATTGGATGTATCTATGTGAGTATAAGTTTCTTCCAGGATATGATAACCTTTTGTCTTGGGTGCGGTTCCTCTTATTATTTGTTAGTAGCAAATCAAGTAAGAATGAAAGTAATCAATCTGACGAGCATGTCTGAGTAAGTAATATATGTATATAATAGGCTAATAGCATAATTGTGTATAAAGCATGCATGTGACACTGTTGAAATAGGCATTTTACTATGACCATTAATTACATCCATTACACATTCCACAATACAGCAGATTTTATACAATCTCAAACTTGGATAGTGAGAAGCAGCACAAGGAGCCAGTCAGTTATGCTGGAGTGCTCATGTGCTATCAAGGACTATGCTGATGGGAGGAGAGAGCAGAGTGACAGATTAACTAATTGGTTAGCTCCTTCTCCTCTCACTGACCACAAATCAGAGGTATCTTGCCCCGCCTGGCAGGCTGTGTGGCAGAGCTTAGCAAATCTTAGAAATGAATGAACGAAAATATAAACAATACTAATCCTTTGGCAGGCAAAAACGCTCCTATACATGTATGTATGTATACAGTATATATATATATATATATATATATATATATATATATATACACACACAGTGGGTAAAATAAGTATTGAACATGTCACCATTTTTCTAGGTACATATATTTCTAAAGGTGCTATTGACATGAAATTTTCACCACATGTTGGTAACAACCCAAATTTACACTGTTATACAAGCTGTACACTCACTACTTTACATTGTAGAAAAGTGTCATTTGTTCAGTGTTGTCACATGAAAAGATATAATAAAATATTTTAAAAAATGTAAGGGGTGTACTCACTTTTGTAAGATACAGTACATACAAAGAAACCAAAACAAATAAGTTCAGAAATTAAGTTATGTGTAATAAAATGGAATGACACAGGGAAAAAGTATTGAACATGCTAACTGAAATGTATTTAATACTTCATACAAAATCCTTTGTTGGTAATGACAGCTTCAAGACACCTCCTGTGTGGAGAAATTAGTCACATGCATTGTTTAGGTATGATTTTGTCCCATTCTTCCACACAGTCTTCAAATTTGGAAAGTTCTATGGGACTCTTTTATGAACTCTGATCTTTAGTTCTTTCCATAGATTTTCTCTTAGATTCAAGTCAGGTGATTGGCTGGGCCATTCTAGCAGTTTATTTTCTTTATTTAAAACCAATTGAGAGTTTCCTTGGCTTTGTGTTTGGGATCATTGTCTTTCTAAAATGTCCACCCTCATTTCATCTTCATCATCCTGGTAGACGGCAACAATTTTTTTTATCAAGAATGTCTTTGTACATTTTTCCATTTATCCTTCCTTCAATACATGAAGTTTGCTAGTGCTGTTGAAAAACAGCCCCACACCATGATGTTCCCACCTCCAAACTTCACTGTTGGTATGGTGTTTTTGGGGTGATGTGCAATGCTATGTGATCTCCAAGCATGGTGTGTATTATGGCATCCAAAGAGTTCAGGTCTCATCTGACCAGACTATATTCTCCCCCTAGTATTTCACAGGCTTGTCTAAATGTTGGGCAGCAAACTTTAAATGAGCTTCAACATGTTTTTTTTTTCAGCAATGGAGTTTTGTGTGGGGAGCATGCATACAGGTCACGGCGGTTCAGTGCCTTACTTATTGTTTTCTTTGGAACAATTGTACCTACTAATTTCAGGTCTTTCTGAAGCTCTGGTTGTGACCGGTTTATGGTAAAATGATGTTCTTTACACTTCTGGATTATGGCCCCAACAATGCTCACTGGAACATTCAGAGGTATAGAAATCCTTCTGTAACCAATGCCATCAGTATGTTTTGCAGCAATAAAGTTGCAAAGGTCTTGAGGGAGCTCTTTGCTTTTGCCCATCAAGAGATGTTTCTTGTATGACACCTTAGTAATGAGACACGTTTTTATAGGCCATCAGTTGAGACTGAACCAGCTGATATTAATTTGCACTGACAAGCGGCAGGATTGCTTTCTAATTACAGATAGATTTCAGCTGGTGTCTTGGTTTTTAATGCCTTTTTGCACCCTCCCTTTGTTCATGAGTTCAATCATTTTTCCATGTGTCATTCCATTTTATTACACATAACTTAATTTCTGACCTTATTTGTTTTGGTTACTTTGTATGTATGGTGTAATAGTGAAAGTCCCTGTCTCTGGGAAAATGGGGTTAAAAAAGGGCACAGATTTGCACGTCTGCTGACTGCAAGACTACAGAGCGTAGGTTTTAAGAGGAGAAAACTGCTCTTGTGCTATCTCCGGATGGGGCTCTGTAGTTTGGAGATCCCCAAGTGTCTTGGGTGGGACAGGATCTCCAACCCTGTGTCTGGGTCTTGTGGACAGCCAGCAGGGTGTGTGCCCAGGTGGACACAGCCAATATAACGAAGGGCTGGTGAGAGCAGAAGGGGGTGGAAGGTGGAGTGTGAGCAGCTTGCTGCTGCTGAAAGACAGACCCCTGTTAGCAAAACTGTCTGCCCTGTGTGAGACTACATCCCTGGTGAGGAGGACTTCTTATCTGAAGGACAAGGACGTTTGGGATGGTCACAAGAGCCTGGGAGACCAGAAGAAGGTCTGGGAGCCTAGGAGAGCCGAGGCGGCTAGAAAGTCCAAGGGGGCTGAAGGAAGTCCTGTAGTCTTGAGGACAGTGAGTAAACCCAGGGGGCTGGAGAACCCTGTTGAGGCCAGGGGTAGGCTGGTTCAGCAAGGAACTGCAAGCTGAGGCAAAGTAAGCGTAGCAGCCAGGCGGCTTGCCCATTTTCTCAGTTATTGCGTTTGTTGGAGAATAACCCGTGTGGGCGATCCCGTGTATAAACTTTTGTTTTTTTCCTTTTAAATAAACGTGGGCTACCAGGCTCTTAACGTTAATGCCTGTGTGATGTGGACTCACTGCACAAAGAGAGCATCTACCACTGAGCTGAACACTCCCAATGTCACAAGTGGTTGTTGGATGCAAGCATACAGACGGTGAAATCAGGGTCTCTGCTGAGTCATGTCAGGAACTGCTGCTAGCTGTGTGTGGCAGCCAGGCGAACAGCATTGTGCAGAAGTTAATTTGAAGGACTGTGTTGCATGCAGGTGGTGTACCTGTGGGAGTGAGGGCTTAGCGTGCCCTGAGAAAATGTCTCCACCTAGGAGGGCCAGTCCAGAGGGCCTAGTGATGTATGTGAGAGTGAATGGATGGTGCAAGCGGAACCGCAAAGAATGGGGCGCAGTGCAAGGGGCTGAGATCTTGGTTTCTGATTACATGCAACCCATGCTGCCTACAGAGGAGGTTGGGGACTTCCTTGTAAGATTTGATAAAGTGTCTGTAAAGAGAAAATGGCCTAGGGACCGGTGGCCAAAATACCTTATTATGGATAGAGTTCCGTTTGGTTTACCATTTGATGGATTGGGACCAGGATGACTACTGCAAGTTTAAAGAGAAATTCCTTCTTAGAGGAGTGTTCCAGTGTATCATGGACCACCAGTAATGCTCCAAGATGGGAGAGGTGTCACCGGAAGGCCAAGGTTTTGGAAATCCAGAGAAATGCAAAGTTTTGTGTCATGGCCGCTTAGGAAAAGTGGTCAGCCCAGAAAGGAGGGCCCAACAGCCAGCATCCCGCGTGAGTTATATCCAACCAGCTTTTGAGTGCAAATCTGCTGTTACCCCTAGCAACAAGGATTTTGTTTTACCTGCAGGGGCGTCAGTGGGTCCGGAAAGGCTGCAGTGTTGCTCCATGACCACATGGGGGAGTCAGCCTGTGGAGATACCACAGATAAGACACATCACACTAAAGTGAAGGCTATGACAACAGCTAAAGGAACTGGTAAGACTGTTTCAGTTTGTGGGACTGAACCTAATGAAGCTGGAGTGTGTCCAACAGGGAGATTCGCAGTACAAATGGACATAGACTGCATTACCCGGAGCAGTGGGGAGTGACAGGGTGAAGCCCAGCTGAAAGCAAGGTTAACGATTTAAATGGACATGGGGACTATGCATGTGCTTGCTATAATCCAGCAGAGTGCTGGAAAAGTTAAACCAAGGGTGACCAAAACTGTTCTTGTGCCATGTTCCCTAGTGACTTGTGCTGCAGAGTTGCCCAGGGAAACGTTCAAAGAGCTAGCAGTGACAGAGCGGAGGGTTTCCCAGGTCTGCTATGGAGCTGACCAAGAAGGAAATAGTTCCCCTTTAGAGAGAGAGAGAGGGGCACTGTAAGGAGTGGCTCACAGGCTTTGGTGAGTAATGGACAGAGACAACCCACAAAAGCTGCCGTTATGTCTACATGTAATGAGAATGCTGATGGTCATGCTGACAAAAGTGTTACTATTAGTAAATGTAATGGTATTGGTGATAATGACATTGAGAATTGTATTTCTAGACATGTCATGTCTGAGAATATTGGTAATGTGTTCACTACCAATGATGGGAGTAGCATATCTCCCATGACAGTGGCACAAGATTGTCCATGAGTTTCTCATGGGGTCTCCATGTGTTGGAGCCAGAGGCTGTCCAGGATGCTACTCTGGTGGAACAAGGGAGGACTGAGTCACACAGTGAGTGTTACCCTAAGTGTAACCCAGCGGGCAAGTGGTTAATTCAGCCTGCAAAAGCT
Source organism: Glandirana rugosa (assembly GCA_018402905.1). Taxonomy (NCBI): domain Eukaryota; kingdom Metazoa; phylum Chordata; class Amphibia; order Anura; family Ranidae; genus Glandirana; species Glandirana rugosa. Next base: position 817,889 of record BLSH010060895.1, read on the forward strand.
GAGAGTGCAAAGCTGGATGTGTCAGTAGCGCCACCAGAGGAGGCTGGTCAAAATTGGGTATTGCAGCCTGCCTTGATGAATGGCGCATCATCCCAATCTGATATGCATAGAAGTGACAAATGTGCTATTTTGGCTAATGAATCCCAGGCTCCTGTGTGGCCTTCTACAGCATGTGATGCAGCACAGTGGAGCGCCCATGAGGGAACCACAATAGCCTGGGACAGCTGGGCCAAACAATTAATAGCCATGCTAGACAAGGCTATGTTGTGTGACAAAGGCATAGACACAACAACTGGTATGCCAGAAGGAGGGAGCGCAGATCGGCTGAGGGTTGAAGGCACATTGGCCCCTGTGACGGTTAGTCTCCTCCAGTCAGAAGGACCAGTTAAGGGCGCATGCATGGCAGTTGTGATGTCCACGGCCCCACAGCTGGAAAATATTGAGTGCAAAAGTGGCAGTGTGACTAATGCTGACCTGCAGAGTCTTATTGTTGTTGAGTTAGAGTGGAAGAGGAGACATGCGCCTGACAGTGCTCCAGGGAAACAACAGGCTGTGATGATGGGTACCTCAAAGGAAGTGGAGGTCTCTTCATATGTCTCAACCTCTCAAACTGCAGTTAACACAGAGGCATAACTAGAACCTTCAGGGCTCCAGTGCAAGAAACCATGAAGGGCCCCCCTGATCCCCGGGCTTCCGGTTCTAGGAGGGCATCCTTGGGCATCCTCCCAGAACCCTGTTTTCCATGTGCGCACATCCACCGCTCTCTGTGACTGCTGTGTCCTTCAGACACAGATGATTACAGATCACAGTAAATGACCAGTCATAGTGGCCCTTTACCATGTGATCAGATGTAAACAGAATTGCCGGTTATCAGCAGTCCTTTCCTCCCACGCTGTGTCTGTGTGAGGAAAGGAGAGCCATTAACTGGTAAGTAAGACTGTCTGTACATTGTTTACACTGCCCTGATTATCAGTGCAGCCCCATCAGTGGCGTCTGTCAATAGCCATCAGTGACGCCTATCAGCGCTCATCAATGCCGACTGTCAGTGCCTCCTATCAGTGCTCATCAATGCCCATCAGTGCGTTCTATCAGTGCCACCTATAAATGTTCATCAATGCCACCTATCAGTGTTCATCAATGCCCATCAGTGCCACCTATCAGTACCCATCAGTGCCGCCTATCAGTGGCCATCAATGCTTCCTATCAGTGCTGCCCATCAGTGCCTCCTTAGCAGGATTCTGAGCTAAGAGCATCTCTCTCATACAGCGCCGAGCCTACACTGCAGGAAGTGTGAAGCTAAGCAGCTGAATTTTGTCATTTACACTCACAGTGGTGCACACAGGAGGAGAGGGGTGGGAGGAGAAGGAGCAGATCAGCTTTCTACTTTCCCATCCATGCAAGGGTAGAGAGGAACTGTCAGTGCAGGCTCTGGGTTGTATGAGAGAGATGCCTGACAGAGGCAGAACATCAGGGCCCGGTCTTTGTAACCCTGGTAGTTCCACCACTAGTATAAAAACATACTGTGTATAGGGTGAAATTCTTGTTCTTCAAAACTTTTTATATTGTTTGGATAGTTGTGTTGATTAATCTTTGATTTATGGCATGTTTTCTTGTTGTTTTAAAATCAATTTTATAGAAAATACTAGGAAATATAAGCTCAAATCGATCAACTATTTATACTGACATTCTTGAGACTAGGTATGTAAATTAGGGAAGGCTTGTAGGGGCCCCAGTGCATTACTTTGCCAGAGTCCTATTAAGATGGCCCTGATCCAATGCCCCATCACTATGACTCACGTAACTGAGAGATAAACATTGAAAGCAACAGATTGCAGGTCATGGCTATGCTATGCATGCTATTATTTAAGAATCTCAATAAAGAACAGTGTCACTCTGTTTCTGTTCTATATCTGTCAATGGCCAGGTTAGAAATGCATTGGTTGAAGCCTAGACCAGTAAATACTAGGTTTAGGTAATATTGTAAGGAAACCACGTTGGGGGCTATACGAGTGCCATTCAATACACAGCTTGACATAAAGGAGAAATAGTTCAGTGGATCATGTTAAATAACACAGTATAATACAAATAGATATGCTGTAACCTATATCAGTCAAACAGATGACCCGGATCTAATTTTTGCTATATAGAATGTTTACAGCTCATTTATTGAAGACCATCTGTTTCAGTTCATGAATTGTTTATTCCAGGTATTCTAGAAATACAGTATTGACAGACACGCAGTCACTAGCAAAGATACCTTTCTAATAATGTTTTTTTTTTGTCATTAGAGGTGTTCTGTGTTACTAGAGATTACTAGGGCCCCCACTTGGCACCCGCCTTATGCTCCCAGACATGACAAGCTGTTTTAATGAGGTACTTTCTCTGCTTTGATTGCAGTAACCTCTTTCCTTGCAAAGTCTTGTATTGATCATTTGCAAATAGCTTCACATCTCAATATGAAATATTGAATCTGCAATTAGCGTTGACTTGGCTCACTGAGCTTGGGGAGGGAGAGATTGGACGGAGTGTAAAGAGAGCAAGCCTAAACTATAGAGAACCTCTCTCCATGGTGCTGAAATCTAATTTGAGGGGAAATGCACATTTCAGCTGCCTCTACACATTGCAAAGACTATTATTATTGGGCCCTTACATGAAAGGTTTTGTACTGCATATGATCCATGAGAAATAAGTATGCTTATTGTTATATAAATTATAATAGGTTGCTTCTGAAAATAATGTGTATGGCTAAGTCCACTAGGTTATTGCCTCTTTTGTGTATGGCTAATTCCACTAGTTTATTGCCTCTTTTCTGCTTAGACATTCAGTAAATAATTCTGTTATTTTCATTCTAATGTAGGGCACAATCTGTTGATTTATAAATCAAACACTGAAGCAAAAAAATGCAGACCTATTACATTTAACTGTAATAATAATAATAATAATACTAATAACACACATTACAGGCGGTCCCCGGTTACAAACAAGATAGGAACTGTAGGTTTGTTCTTAAGTTGAATTTGTTTGTAAGTGGGAACAGGTACATTTTTTAAGTGTAGCTTCAGCCAAAAAAAATATTTTTAAGCTTTTTGGATAGCATAGGGAATGGTTAACACCCCTTTAATTTATTTGTCTTGCTGTCTATGTTTCTGTTCAGAAGATTTCACCTCACTTCCTCTCCCAATTAAGTTAAAACAAGGATTGGTGATAAAGCTTCAGTGGAGACACCTTTTTCCCATAATAACTTTTACAGGAGTGAATTTCCCTTCCTAGGGGGAGATTTCCTCTCTCTTCCTGTTGTCTCCCTCCGTTTGTAAGTAGGAGTTGTTTGTAAGTCGAATGTTTGTAACTAGGGGACCGCCTGTATCTGGTTACACAATCTCAAATATTATATGTAATTGGATGTGTTGGATACAGATTGAATAGATTGTTTATGTAGACCATCGCATTGCATAGTGGTTGGTAAGTCTGTAGGAAATTGAACACAGTTTGCATAATATGGCCATATTCCATAGCAATTCATCTTGACTGAGTGAGTTCAATTAAGAGAAAGATGAATTCTAATACAATTCTTGCTATCAGTTACTACTCTTTGCAGATTGGTCATTATCTTTTGTTTTTAAGTTTAGGATGGGGGTGAAAGGGGATAGTACATCTATAGCTTTTTTTTAAGTGGTAGTAAACTGTGGCAGTTTTAAAAAAAACACCTGTAAGGCAAATGCATCACCTGCCAGCACATTGTGAAATACTTAACTTAGAACAAAGCCCTTCAGTGGCACACTGTCACCACTGAGGGCTTCCATCTTCCCCGGTCTTTCTTCTGGGTTTGTCAGCTCTGGCTGTATGAGTTGCAGGAGCCACGATGACATCACTCCCGCGCATGCGCACGGAAGCCCTCGGCTCCAACACGAAGCTCTGAAATTCTAGCATGGTATGCCGGGCCTTCAGTGTGCATGTACCGGTGCATGCATGAAGTCACCGGCTGCATGCACGGTGAATATCTGCTAAATGGTGCATGTTTAGGAGATGCTTATTTTATCTACAGGTAAGCCTATTATAGGCTTACCTGTAAGTAAAAATCAAAAAGCAGACTTACTACTGTTTTAACTTTGGCTGTGAGCCACATCAGTTGTATCTTTAGCCTTTTAAACTCATTGCCCATGGGAACATACTTGCAGTGAGTTTGCATACAGTCTTTTTGAAGAATTCCCATCTCTGTTCTGTGTTCATCGATACCAATATTCCCTCCTAGTCTAAGTCTTGGAGAGCAGCCCTTATCCTTGGAAAATGTGCTCTCTTAAAGTTAAGTGTTTTTATATTTATTTATTTATATTTTGAGCTTGTTGCGTACAGCTAACATTAAATGAAATCATGGTATGGTCATTGCTACCCAGATGTTCTTTTACTGCAATGCCAGGTCGATGGAGTGGACAGAGCAAGCTCTTCTTCCATCTCCCTGTTTTCATGTAGTTAAAATCCCCATTATTATCACTGTCCCAGCCTTTGCAGCCCTTTCTATCTGTGCAAGGAGCTGAGTCTCCACCTCCTCATTAAGGTAATAAACCTTCCACTAGCTTTTCCTCCCCCCTAAACACTCACCTGTCTGCAGCAGCACGGGTCTCTCTTCCTGCTCTCACAAGACAGACTGGGAGCAGAGCTGTCAGTCAAAGACATTGAAGAGGGAGCAGGGGTATGGCGGAGCCATGCTGTGCACATATATAGAAGCACACAGGGCAGCTCTGGAGTGCATCTGCGCCCACATGACTTGCTATGAGAGAGGAGGAGAGGGCAATGTTAGCAGGGGACTAGGTGGTAAGGTATCCTTGTCTGCACAGAGCAGGTAAGTAAAACTTCTTTTTTTTTTATCTTGGAAAAAAAACACAAGGCTTCAATATCACAGATTTTAGTTTCTGGGTTTTATACAGCTTTAAATAAGCCTTGATATTAATTTTAATAAACTAACTCCAAAAGCAGTTACAGTCAACATAGAGAAGAGTGTAAAACATGAATAATTTCAGTGTACATAGTCAAAGTATATCTCATACTTTTGCATTGTATTACACTGCTTTATAGGAAGTTGGATAATATTTTTGGATGTTATTTGTGGTAGTACAATTGTTAGATTTTTGGAACTCTTGTGTACATGTTACTAGTGTAGCGGTACCCCCGCAGGGGCTGCTGAATGTAGTGGTTCACCCGTCACCCTGCCCAGACCAGCATTCACCTCTCAGACACTCAGAGACATAAAACAATCCATTTACTTTTTTTCTTTTTTTTTTATTAAAGGAATCCCATGGAATGCGTAGAACATTAC
>BLSH010060895.1:838433-871316 GCA_018402905.1 Glandirana rugosa
TGTCGACCTTGGGGGATTATTGTTCAAAAATCATCTCCTAGTTCTAAAGGGAGAGGTTCCAGCTGTTGCTGTAAGAGACAGATTATTGTTCAAAAATCATTGCCTACTCCTATAGGGCCAGGTTCCAGCTGTTGCTTAGAGGGGCAGATTATTGTTCAACAATCATTGGCAACTCCTATAGGGCCAGGTTCCAGCTGTTGCTTAGAGGGACAGATTATTGTTCAAAAATCATTGGCTACTCCTATAGGGCCAGGTTCCAGCTTTTGCTTAGAGGGACAGATTATTGTTCAAAAATCATCTCCTAGTTCTAAAGGGAGAGGTTCCAGCTGTTGCTGTAAGTGACAGATTATTGTTCAAAAATCATTGCCTACTCCTATAGGGCCTGGTTCCAGCTGTTGCTTAGAGGGACAGATTATTGTTCAAAAATCATCTCCTAGTTCTAAAGGGAGAGGTTCCAGCTGTTGCTGTAAGTGACAGATAATTGTTCAAAAATCATTGCCTACTCCTATAGGGCCAGGTTCCAGCTGTTGCTTAGAGGGACAGATTATTGTTCAAAAATCATCTCCTAGTTCTAAAGGGAGAGGTTCCTGCTGTTGCTGTAAGTGACAGACTATTGTTCAAAAATCATTGCCTACTCCTATAGGGCCAGGTTCCAGCTGTTGCTTAGAGGGACAGATTATTGTTCAAAAATCATCTCCTAGTTCTAAAGGGAGAGGTTCCAGCTGTTGGTGTGAGCAGTTCATTTCTTGCACCAAAATAAAAAGTGCGTCTACGTTGGTATTTTCCAAAAAAAATGGAGGTATTAATTGGTATTAATAAATACTTAAATAGGGCTACATAGTACATATGCGGGCACAATGAGGAGAGCAAATAAGGGACGTGGTCATGGTACTGCTGGTGATGCTGGTGCTGCTGGTGTTGGTGAAGCTCCTGGAAGGAGAGGACGTGGTCGATGTGTGACAGCTACACGCACAAGGGAAACACCTTCCTCAGGTAGCCAACAGAACCTTCACCGGTATATGGTAGGCCCAAATGCCGCTCAATGATTGGTGAGGCCAGAACAAGTACAGGCGATAGTAGATTGAGTGGCTGACAATGCCTCTAGTTCCTTCACATTGTCTCCCTCCTGGTCCCTTGATGAAAGCTCAGAGTTGGCACCTGAACCCCATGGCCATCTGTCTTTCACCTCAGCCCTTTGTAAATTAGCCAAGCAGTCTGAGCTCCAAGTCATGCAAGAGACTCTTATGCTTTTTGATGACTCTCTTGGTGTGCTTTCCGTGGGCCATCCACATAGCGCTGCCCCAGAAGTGGAAAACATTGAGTGCACCGATGCCCAACCACTTCTGTTGCAGGGTGAGGACATGGAAACACCAGCGAAGCACGTCTTAGATGATGATGAAACACAGGTGCCAACTGCTGCAGCTTTCCTCAGTGTGCAGACTGACAAGGAGGGCAGTGGTGAAGGGTGGGTGGAAGATGATGGGGAGGAGGATGATGAGGTCCTAGACCCCACATGGACTGAGGGTCATGCGAGTGACGTGTGCAGTTTGGAGGAAGAGGTGGTGGTCGCACAGAGGCACCAGCACAGCAAAAGAGGAAGCAGGTTGCAAAAGCGGAGCGAGCATCCCCTAGACAGTATGCCTGCTACTACCCACCGCACCCAGGGACCTAGCACAACAAAGGCAGCTCAAAGGCGTTCCCCCATGTGGCAGTTTTTCAGACAATGTGCTGACGACAAGACATGAGTGGTTTGCAAGCTGTGCAATGATAGCCTGAGCCGGGGCATAGATGTTCTAAACCTGACCACAACCTTCATTATCAGGCATCTAAATTCAAGGCACAAGCTGCATTGGAATAATTACCTCAAAATCCAAGAAAGATCTCGGCCTTCTCCTGCTTCCTCTTCTGCTGCTGCCTTGGCCTCTACCTCCACCTCTACTGTGACAGTAAAGAGAAAAAGGAAAAAAAATGGGGGAAAAAAATTGGGACTTTAAATGAAGCCATGGCCTGGTAAGGCCGTCCGCTTCCATCCATGCCTTGTAAAGGAAACTAATTTTGCAGTATTGCAAAATTTGGGAAGAGTGGGACTTTAATTGAAGCACATGAGGGATACACAAAAGACTCATGGAGATGTTCACAGAAATTTAATTTGTGGACATAAATACACTGATGCATATAGTCAAACATTACATAATAAAATATCAATCATAAACGACAATACAAATTCATAACAATGGATACAACTTTGTTAAGCTCAGTACATTGCCCCATCCATCAGGTATTTAATGTGCAGACTGGTAAAAATATAAACAGACAGGTCTGCGTGGCCAAGGACCTCGTTGTTCCTATTGAGGTTTGGTGTATAAAACGCATAAAAGGTTAAGTCCACGGCAGCTTTTAGCTCGACGTACGTTTCGTGGCTTGGAGCCACTCGTCAGAAGCAGGCTCGTGGTGGGTCTAAAAAAATGAATATAGGATCAGCAATTGACAATGTAAAGACATTGGGGGTATGAATCCCTCCACAAAATGCGCATGCAACTTACAACACTCATATGATGGTGATGCACCGTCAGAGCCAAGGGCCCGTCCAGGGCCATCCGGGCCAGGAGCTGTGGCAGGGGGCATGATGGCAGCAGCCCACAGTCGGCATCACCCCTGGTGATATGGAGACCCATAGTTGAAGTATGGGATAATAGTGTGCTGTGGGAGAGTTGGATTAAATGAACAACTGTTGAGTGGGTGTGTGCATGGGAGATCAAGAAGGAAAAGAAGGAAATGGAGCTGAGTCAAGGGAAGGGAGCTGAAGAAAAGACAAGATATGGAACAGAAACCTGTGAAGTGAAGAGGTGAATAGGATCCAAGAAACCAGATGAATGGAGGAGGAATAGAGAAGAAAGGGAGAGAAAGAAGGTGGGTAAGGACTAGGGAGGAAAAGGATAGATGAAAAATAGATAGACAACCAGACCAATGGGTGATCAATTTGGAAAGTGACAATGAATGAACGTGAGTGTTACCTGTAAACGTGAGGCATGGTCATCCATTCACGTTTATTTTCTAGCACATTTTCCTGCTGGGGCAGCGCCAACCCACTTTTTCACCCAATCATTTATTCATGGTCATCCATGATAACACATGCATGCCAGTGTATTGTGTGCAGGACGCCAAGATCCACCAAGGGGGACGCCCAAATAGGCGTCGCCAACTGCCCACCCACCAACGTCACGCACGCGGAAGCAAGAGTCGGGCGGGGAGGCGCCAAGCGGTGGACCGTCCGGCGCACAGCATCCCACCCGCCCACAGTGTCCGCGAGCGTGGTTGACTCAGCCGGTACAGCATCACAAGGACGCCGAACAGATAGCATGGGTGACGTGGCGCCGATGCGGAGTGGCGATGAACCCGCTCCCCCGTGCGACATACGGTGCACGGAGGTGGAGGGAGCCGCCAGTGCGCATCGCAGCTCCCTGACCGACAGGATCCAAGACGCACCCAAAGGCCCCAATAACTCACATCACTGAGGTGCAAGAGCAGCAACAGATAGCAGTGGAAAGGATAGTTTATATAAATATAACTCCAGTAAACACACTGGCAATGTGAACAGTTACACTAGGGGAGGTACCATAGGCCTATAACGGGCAGCACTGTGTATAAGATTTAAAGAATATAGACCCTGCGTGTGCTTCCATCCCTATTGAATATAAAGAGAAAAAAATGGAGGAAAAAAATTGGGACTTTAAATGAAGCCATGGCCTGGTAAGGCCGTCCACTTCCATCCCTGCCTTGTTTTATACACCAAACCTCAATAGGAACAACGAGGTCCTTGGCCATGCAGACCTGTCTGTGTATATTTTTACCAGTCTGCACATTAAATACCTGATGGATGGGAGCAATGTACTGAGCTTAACAAAGTTGTATCCATTGTTATGAATTTGTATTGTCGTTTATGATTGATATTTTATCATGTAATGTTTGACTATATGCATCAGTGTATTTATATCCACAAATTAAATTTCTGTGAACATCTCCATGAGTCTATTGTGTATCCCTCATGTGCTTCAATTAAAGTCCCACTCTTCCCAAATTTTGCAATACTGCAAAATTAGTTTCCTCTACTGTGACAGTGTCACCTGCCACCCAGCAAACTGACGATATGATAGCAACGCCACCATGTCTGCCACCGTCCCCAAGCATTTCCACACCATGGTCCCATGAAAGCTTACAGCTCTCCATCTCCCAAACACTGCAGAGAAAGAGGAAGTACCCCCGTACCCACCCGCGATCCTTGGCCCTGAATGCCAGCATTTCAAAATTCCTGGCCTTTGAAATGCTGTCACTCCGTTTGGTGGACACGAACAGTTTCAAAAACCTGATGGCAGTGGCTGTCCCACAGTGCGTGGTTTCCAGCCGCCACTACTTTTCCAGGCGAGCCATCCCTTCCCTGCACAAACAAGTCGGGGAAAAGAAATGTGCACTGCGCAACACCATCTGTGGCAAGGTCCACATAAACACTGATACCTGGACCAGTAAGCATGAGCAGGGACGTTATATCTCGCTAACTGCACACTGGGCAAATGTAATGGCAGGTGGGCCTGAGCCGGCTAGCCATTTGGCGCATGTCCTTCCACCACCGAGGATTGCAGGGCATTTTTCTTTGCCTCCTGTTGCCTCCTCCTCCTACTGCGCTTTCTCCTCTTCGACCACCTACTTATCCGCTCAGCGTAACACCTTCACCACCAACATCAGCACATCCAGGGGGAATCGACAGCAGGCTGTTTTAAAACTGATATGTTTGGAGGATAAACCCCATACTGCACAGGAGCTGTGGACGGGCATTGAACAACAGACCAATGAGGGGTTGTTGCCACTGAGCCTCAAGCCCGGCCTGGTGGTGTGCGACAATGGGCGAAATCTCGTAGCGGCTCAGGGCCTAGCCCGTTTGACGCACATCCCTTGCCTGGTGCATGTGCTGAATTTGGTGGTACAGAATTTTCTAAAAAACGACTCGGATATGTCAGAGCTGCTGCAGAAAGTGCGGGCCGTCTGTGGAACTTCGGCCTTCCCGCTCACCGCCTCATATGCGACGTGCCCACAAGGTGGAACTCCACCTTGCACATGCTGGAGAGACTGTGCGAGCAGCAGCAGGCAATAGTGGAGTTTCAGCTGCAGCACGCACGGGTCAGTCGCTCTGCGGAACAGCACCACTTCACCACCAACGAGTGGGCCTCCATGCGAGACCTGTGTAGCATATTGCGGTGTTTTGAGTACTCCACCAACATGGCCAGTGCCGAAGACGCTGTTCTCAGCATTACTATCCCACTTCTATGTCTCCTTGAAAAAACACTTCGGGCCATGATGGAAGAGGATGTTGCACAGGAGGATGAGGAGGAGGAAGAGGGGTCATTTCCACGGTTATCAGGCCAGTCATTCGCAAGTGGCTCAGAGGGTGGGTTCCTGCACCAGCATAGGCCAGGTCAAAAATATTCAAGCCAGGACACAGTTCTGGAGGACGAGGAGGACGAGGAAGATGAAGAGGAGGAGGAGGAACCGCAGCAGGGTGGCACCCAACGCAGCTGGCGGGCATCACTGGAGCGTGGCTGGGGGGATACGGAGGACACAGATGATATACCTCCCACAGAGGACAGCTTGTCTTTGCTTGTGGGCAGCCTGGCACACATGACCGACTACATGCTGCAGTGCCTGCGCAACGACAGCCGAGTTGCCCACATTGTAACGTGTGCCGATTACTGGATGGCCACCCTGCTGGATCCCCGTTACAAGGACAACGTGCCATCCTTAGTTCCCTCACTGGAGCAGGTCGGAAGATGCGCGACTACCAGCGCACGCTGGTAGATGCGCTGCTGAGGGCATTCCCAAATGACACCGGGGGCTCAGTGGAAGCACAAGGTGAAGGCAGAGGAGGAGGAGGAGGAAGAGGCCGCCAACGCAGCTGTGGCACCACCAGCACCTCAGAAGGCAGGGTTAGCATGGCCGAAATGTGGCAAAGCTTTGTCAGCAGCCCGCCACAACAAACAGCACCACCAGCCGATAGACAACGTCTTAGCAGGAGGCAGCATTTCAGCAACATGGTGGAAGAGTATGTGTGCACACGCCTACACGTACTGACTGATGGGTCTGCCCCATTCAACTTCTGGGTCTCCAAATTGGCCACATGGCCTGAGCTTGCCGTTTATGCCTTGGAGGTGCTGGCCTGCCCTGCAGCCAGTGTATTGTCTGAACGTGTGTTTAGCACGGCAGGGGGGGTTATCACAGACAAGCGCAGCCGCCTGTCCACAGTCAACGTGGACAAGCTAACGTTTATTAAAATGAACCAGGCATGGATACCACAAGACTTGTCTGTACCTTGTGTAGAATAGACATTGAGACCGGACTCACAAAGCCATTCGTATACTTGTTTTTTTGAATATGCCTCAATATTTTGGGGGCTACCCCAATTATAAACAAAAAAAAACCAGTGTTGGCTACCTCCTCCTACTCCTCCACCACCGCCACTTCCACCTACACTGCCATGGTCATTACCTAGTCAACCTCTAGGCTCCTACTCCACATCCACCCCCCCCTTCCCATTTTTTTTATTTGATCTTAATTTATTTTCCTTATCCCCATTTTTTAGTAGGGCACTTGCCCTACTCTTACCCCCATTTTACTTCCTTTTGCAGCCCTCTAGCACTTGCCAGGACTTTGTTACAGCCATTTTTGTGCCTAAAAGTTCGGGTCCCCATTGACTTTAATGGGGTTCGGGGTCCGGAATAAAGTTCGGGTCGAGTTTGGTACTGAACCCGGACTTTGTCCCGAAGTTCGGCCGAACCCACCGAACCCGAACATCCGGGGGTTCGATCAACTCTAGTAGTTTCTTATGGGAGATACAGAGTCTAGCACAGTGGAAGGAAATTACATACTAACTCTACTGAACTCCTCCCACCATCACTAGTAGTATACAGCAAAGGAGAACTGGTGGAGGGGATTAGACACCACAATTGCAGCTATATGGTAGGAAAATAATCATTTCAGTTATTATGTTTATTACCATGTGTAACTTTCAGGCATTTATATGAGGATTTATTAAAATGTGTATGTTGCCTTTAGTTGTACTTTAAGGTCCTTAATCTGGCTTTAGAATCATTTAAGCTTCCAGACTCTATGAATGATACCTGTATTATTGTGGTAAAGGACCCTTTGGCCCCGGAATCTTACCGCCCAATATCATTGCTGAACTCAGACGCTAAGATTCTAGTCAGGGTCCTGGCAACAAGATTAAACAGATTTATGCAGGGCTTGATCCACCCAGATCAGTCTGGTTTATCCCGACAAGGTCCACAGCTACTAATGTAAGGAGGCTTTTTTTAAATATGCAAATACCATCCAATAACCCTGGGAGGAGAACAATTGTGTCACTCGACGCTGCAAAAGCGTTGATTAGATACATCTGTGGGAGATTTTGGGTTTGTTTGGCCTTGGGGATAGATTTATACGTTGGGTTAAGCTGCTGTATTCTGCTCTGAGGGCCTGTATGCAAATAAATGGTACGGTTTCAGAATTGTTTTCATTATCTAGAGGTATTAAATAGGGGTGTGCCCTGTCTCCTTTGCTATTTGTACTGGCCCTTGAACCATTGGCTGGAGCTGTTTGACAGTCGGAAGCTATTTGTGGATTTATTAGAGCAGCAAGGAACGAAAAAAATGTCATTGTATGCAGATGATGCTTTGTTATTGCTTGGGGATATGGATAATTCCTTAAGCTCTTTAATGTCCCTTATACAAAATTTTGTTTCATTCTCTCAATATGTTATCAATTAGGATAAATCTGTCATACTCCCTTTAGATAATCCCAACTTGCCCGTATTAAGAGAGGCTCAGCAAATTAAAATTGTGTCATCATTTAAATATTTGGGAACATGGATACACTCTAGGGTAGAAGATCACTTAATATATAATTTATCCCCTATTCTTGCTAAATTCCAATTTAAGAGCTCAGCATGGACTAAGTTGCCTTTATCGGTGGTGGGCCAAGCAAACCTTATAAAAATAATTTGAGCTCCTCAATAATTATACGTCTTCCATAACTCGCCGATATGGATACATCTTAAATGTTTTAAAAAAATAGAATCATTGTTTCGAAGGCTTTTATGAAAAAGCCCTAAACTATCAATTCTCCAGTGAGCTAGGAATGAGGGTGGATTGGCAGTGCTCCAACCCGAGGCTATATTTCATAGCCTCCCAACTTCAGTATTTTGCTGGTTGGGGAGTTGTGAATTGGAAAGATCCAATACAGGCCCTATTGTTAAGTCATTGTTCGTGGTATAATCTGCTGGCTCAGCTGGAATCGGGAGCTTTTGCTTATACCCGTAAAGGTCCTATGGTGACACTTATAAATAGGGTCTGACAGGAAATAAGGCGTACAATGAAATTTAAAGTGTCTTCAGAGTATTTACCACTTTGGGGGAATAAGCATTACAAAGAACTATGTAAGTTGGAGGGATTTGAGCGTTGGTGCTCCCAGGGGTTTCAATACATGGCCCAGCTTTACTCACATAATGTTCTGCAGTCCTTTCAGGGTCTGCAAGAATCTTATCAATTGCCTCATCATAATTTTTTTTAATATTTCCAACTACGCCATGCGGTACAGTCTCAGTTTTTAGGGGAAACGATAGTGATAAGATCAATGCCACTCTTAAATTCTTTAGCCAACTTATGAGGTTGTATCAAGTCAATGGTACTAGCCTGGGTAAACTGTCAATTTTCAATAAAGAAATAATAAAAAACATGTTTAAAGAACACAACAAAAACACATCATAAATGCTTTAGGAGCTTTAATGAGTGATGCTTCATTCTTCATAATCAATACACATGTGAACAAGCCCTTAAAGAGACTGCATGCCAACACACTACACACTGTTTGGACGCTGATCCGACCTTTCTTAACTAGGGTCATGCAAGTCAAGAAAATGCCGTGGTATATGCAGTGGTGTCACTAGAGAGAGGGTAAGGGGTGGCAATTGTCCCCCCAGGTTATTCCTTGCCCGACCTTGTGCCCCCCCTCCAGGGGTCAGGGGGGTCACATGGGGCAGCAGTGGGAGCTTTCTCTCTCCTCTACCATGCATTCTGCAGCAGCCCAGCGGACACAGCACAGGACACAGCGGAGAGCACAGAGCGGAGAGAGAATCCGTCCATTGCCCCAACCCCTAGACACTGTTCAAAGAACCAGAGCTCCCTTGGAGGCTGTGCCTGGCCCTGGATCCAGGCTCCTGCTGTCACTCATCCGGCCTCCGATCAGGGTGGGAGATTGTGGTATGGAGTGGAGTCGGCCATTCTCAAGGTGCCCTAGGCTGTGTTGAAGGATCTGACAGGAGGACTCAGGAGGCAGAAGATCAGACCACTAGGCCAGCTGACTACCAGGAGGAGAGGTGAGTGAGTCATCACACCGAGGCCGGGCAAAATCCTTAGTGGGGTGACTGGGGTCGAAATTTGTGAAGAGGGGGTATTTGTCGAGAGTGGAGGGAATATTTGTGGGGAGTGGGGGGATATTTGTGGAGAGTGGAGGGGAGTATTTGTGGAGAGTGGGGGGGAATTTGTGGAGGGACCCGCCCACTGCTCTATTCCCATTGGCTTGCCATGCCTCTTCCTGCCTTGGGGAAGGAGCTTTGCTTCGGCCAGTGAGTGCAGGCCCTCCACATAAATGAACTGGCGACTTCCGCTGCTTTCCACTCTAGGTGTGTCTCTCTTTTTCTTTTGGCCTAGCTTTACTGAGTGTCCTCAGTCAGGCTCAGACTAACTTAAACTGCTGTGTTGTTACTGACAATATAGCACTGACTGACACTAGTTTTGGGGGTTATTATTATGTCCGTTGACACCAATACTAGTTAATAGTGCATCCCCTGACAGCAATAGCAAGGGTTAATAGTGCGTCCGCTGACACCAATGCTGAGGGATAATAGTGCGTCTGCTGACACCAATGCTAGGGGTTAATAGTGCTTCTACTGACACCAATACTAGGGGTTAATAGTGCGTCCGCTGAAAGTAATGCTGGGGGTTAATAGTGCATCCACTGACACCAATACTGGGGGTTAATAGTGTGTCGCTGACACCAATTGTGGGAGTTAATAGTGCATCGCTGGCACCAATGCTGGGAGTTAATAGTGCGTCCACTGACCCCAATGCTGGGAGTTATTAGTGCCTCCACTGACACCAATACTAGGGGTTAATAGTGAGGCCGCTGACACCAAAGCTGGGGGTTAATAGCGAGTTCGCTGAAACCAATTGTGGAGCTTAATATTGCATCACTGACACCAATGCTGGGGTTAATAGTGTATCCACTGACATGAGTGCTGGGGGTTAATAGTGCGTCCACTGATACCAGTGCTGGGTATTAGTAGCGCATCCACTGACACCAGTGCTGGGGGTTTTGACTGTGGTATCTTATGTGCCCCCCACCCTATATATTGTTCCTAGAGTCGCCACTGGGTATATGCCTCCCTCTGACTGATCCTCTTGCCTGTATTATGCATTTTGAATTTAGCCAAGGTTTTGAATATATTGTCCCTCTTTTTGAACATAAGTGCCTCTGCAAACAAGTAACCTTTATCATCTGGCACTTTGGCTTGGGGATTGCTCTTTAGTCTTGTGGTGCCTCCTTCCTTGTATCCCTACTTCTCTGGCAGTGATACCTATCTTGGGAATGATCTATCTACTTGTTTGTTGAATGCTCTTCTGCGAGAAATTGTGACCCCTCTGCAAGTAGCCTTCTGTTACGTATATGTTATGCGATATACATCCGGCAGATTGTTTTCTCCTTTCCGGAGCAGCAAAATGCCACTGTATAGGTTAGTAGTTGCAATGTGGAGGGTGTCACTATAATAAAAGCAATGTGCAAATGTTTTTAAATTTTGATGTGTCACTAGAATTTTAAATAACCAACCTTGGTTGAGTTAGAACAAAAAATGTTGGTTTAAAACAGTTGAATTCCTGTGTCATTCTTGAGAGGTAATTCACCATTAAAGTCCCTTAGCTTCATTTTTTTTTTTACTATTCTTCAGTCAATATTTTTTCCATATCTAAATAATGAAAGTGCCAAACAAAAAAGAATTTCTGTACTCTAAACAATGTTGCAATACTCAGTAGGAAAACCTCTGCCAGTATTTGACTCAATAATAAAACAAGCTTAAAGCCAAAATACATACATAAACAGAATGTGCATTTGAACCAAAACGGATTCATAAGTATTAGCTGTGTTATGAACTTTTGTATATGGAAAAGTGACTTCATGAATATTGAAAGGAATGTGACAGAAGCATACCTTAAAATCAGTTAGAAGTTTAAGTGGACTTAAGAGCAGGCTTTACTATATTGATCTGTATAAGTAAAAAGTGAAAAATGTCTGTAAGAAATATGCTGAAAAGCAATGCAAGAAGAAGAATTCGTTTTGCAAAGCAGAAATAACTTCTACCTTGGTAGCATACAAAATGAAACCTGGAGAGCTACACAATGTGCCAGAGTCAGCGGCAGTAACAAAAAAGTGGTTATAAAGGCTCAAGGTTTTTTTATCTTAATGCATTCGATGCATGAAGGTAAAGAACCTTCTGTGTGCAGCAGCCCCCCCAAAACGTACCTGAGCCTCATCTCGATCAAGCGATTTACATGAGAGCAGTGGCTCACCCAGGTCTCCTCCTCCTCATTGGCTCCCTCTAATGCCAACCCCAGCCAATGAGGATTGAGCAGGTGCTGGGCAGAGCCATGCTCCATGTGTGAATGGACACACTGCTTGCTATGGGGCACACTGCTGGAGGGAGGGGCCACGAGGACCAGCAGGGGAACAGTAATAACAGGGCTGCTCTGTGCAAAACCACTGCACAGAGCAGGTAAGTATAACATGTTTGTTATCAAGAAATTCATATTATTTTAAGAAAGTAATGCTCATACCAACTTTAGCAACATTTTAAAAAAAAAGCCCTGCACTTCCGGATCCTCTGAATAGTACATACCAGTGCTCCTTATTTTCAAATGCTGATTCTGCTTGCCATTACATATGCAACTGTGGTAGGGAGGGCACTCAGAAGTGTTCAGACACTAGCTTTCAAGAGGCGATGATGACAAAGAGCTCTTTACATATAGTTCTCTGATGGAAAACAGATTTTCGATTTGGCCTCAATTGCATCCCTGGGCTCTTATGACAATGTGGAGGGTACTAAAAACACAATGGTGGAAACTGATGTTTCAAATGGGTTGTACGTCTTATTCAAGAAACTCAATGAAGGAGAACAGGAAATAATAATTAACACATGCAGTGGGGAACAGAATTATTTAATCCCCTGCAGATTTTGTTTGCCCACTTACAAAGAAATTAAGGGTATATAACTTTTATCATAGGTGTATTTTAAGTTCTAGAGATAGAATATCAACCAAAAATCCAGAAAAAACACATAAAACAAATGCTATAATTTAAGTTGCAGTTCAATGAGTAAAATAAGTATTTGATCCCCAAGCAAAACATGACTTAGTACTTGGTGGAGAAACCCTTGTTGGACAAGTACAGAGGTGAGTTGGTGTAGTTGGTATTAGGTGACCAAGTTTGCACACATCTCAAGAGGGATTTGGTCTTCTTTACAGATCTTCTCTAAAACCTTAAGGTTTCTTGGCAACTCAAAGTTTCAGCTCCCTCCGTACATTTTCTATAGGATTAAAGAAGAACTATGGTCAAAATGAAGAAATCAATATGTTATGCACCTATACAGTCTGTTAAACATGTCACTGATTGTTTTGCAAAAAGCATCTACCTCTCTGCAAAAAAATGTTTTGACATCACTGGGGGAGGGGCTTTGTATCATATGAGAAGCTGAGGGATTTCATTCTGCAGAGAATCATGATTAGGCCCTGCCCACGATTGGCCCGTGAAGCCCCGCCCGCTCCCACATACGTCCTGCTTTTGCCCGCCCACTGCTTTAGTTCCTAGCTACTTCTGTTCTGCCAGATTACAAATTACCAGAGGAAGCACACGGATTAATAGGCTGATCTGTGTGCAAAGTAACCTGTACTATCTTGTGCTGTGGTTACATAGCACACACCCAGCTATTGACAGATGGGTGTGTGTTATGTAAAATAGACTGAGCATGATAGAAGTCTGGATGTCTGTGGGATAAGTTATTATGTGTATTACCATGTGTACCTTTCAGGTCTTTATATGAGGATTTAGTAAAATATGTATGTTGTCTTTAGTTGTACTTTAAGGTATGGAGACTGACTAGGCCACTCCATGACCTTAATGTGCTTCTTCTTGAGCCACTCCTTTGTTTCCTTGGTGGTATCTTTTGGGTCATTGTCATGCTGGAAGACATATCCACGACCCATCTTCGGTGTTCTGGCTAAGGGAAGAAGGTTCTCATCCAAGATACATGGCCCCGTCCATTGGCACCTCAATGTGGCAAAGTCAGCCTGTACCTTTATCATAGAAACAGACCCAAAGCATCATGTTTTCACCTCTGTGCTTGACTATACGAATGGTGTTCTTAGGTCATAGTCAGCATTTTTCCTCCTCCAAGCAGAGCAAGTTGAGTTAATGCCAAAGAGCTTAATTTTGGTCTCATCTGGCCACAGCACTTTCTTCCAATCCTTCTCTGAATCATTTAGATGTTCACTGGCATGACCTTTTTTGAAGGAAGAAAAATGCTGACTATGACCCTAAGGACCCCATCCCTACAGTTAACGCACGGAGGTGAAAACATAATGCTTTCGGGCTTTTTCTCGAAAGACCGACTTTGCCGCAATGAGGGGCCAATGGATGGGGCCATGTATTGTAAAATCTTGCATGAGAACCTTCTTCCCTCATCCAGAACAATGGTGATGGGTCATGGATGGGTCTTTCAGGATGACAATGACCCATAACATACCACCAGGGCAACAAGAGAGCGACTCAAGAAGAAGCTCATTAAGGTCATGGAGTGGCCTAGCCAGTCTCCAGACCATAATCCTATAGAAAATGAATGGAGGGAGCTGAAACTTCGATTTGCCAAGCGACAGCTAAAAAACCTTAAATATTTAGAGAAGATCTGTAAAAAAGAGTAGACCAAAATCCCTCCTGAGATGTGTGCAAACCTGGTAACCAACTACAAGAAACGTCTAACCTCTGTGCTTGCCAACAAGGGTTTCTCTACCGAGTACAGTACTAAGTCATTTTGCTTGGGGATCAAATACTTATTTTACTCACTGAGCTGCAACTCAATTGATAATATTTGCATCATGCGTTTTTTTCTGGATTTTTGGTTGATATTATGTCTCTATCATTTAAAATACACGTGATAAAAATTATAGACCCTTCATTTCTTTGTACGTGGGCAAACAGATTACAAAATATGCAGGGCAGCAAATAATTATTTTCCCCGCTGTACAACAGAGTTATAAAACAGAATAATGAAGAGATGTGTCTTGCTGAGGCCATCAAATAAAACGTATTTAAACGGTTTTGAATTGGAAAAAAAATGTACTATTGATGCCATTAAATAAAATGTATTCCAGTATTGAACTGAAAACAATATTATACAGTGGATAACTAAAAACCCAGTTGTGGATGATTTAAAGTGGTTTTAAAGGTTAAAGGTTTTTACCTTCAAGCATTCTATGCATGCAGGTAAAAAACCTTCAGTATGCAGCTTTCTTCTTAGCCCCTCCTTATACACACCTGAGCCCATTCCCGATCCAGCGATGTGCATGAGAGTAGAAGCTCGCCTGGGTATCTCCCTCCTCAATGGCTGAGACATAGCTATTGGCTCCCGCTGCTGTCAGTCACAGCCAGTGAGGAGGGGGTGGGGCCAAGCTATGCTCTTTGTTTTATAGACAGGCATAGGCTGCTTGGGCACGAGCATGCACGTGTCCCCCCAGAACAAGCAGCTTGCTATGGGGCACTCAGCAGGGGGGAGAGGCTAAGAGCATTGGCTGGGGACCCGAGAAGAGGAAGAACAGGGCTTCTCTGTGCAAAGCCATTGCACAGAGCAGGTAAGTATTACATGTTTATTATTTCGAAAAAAAAATCAGAGGTGCGCATGCGTGGCGCTTTGTGATGGCCACTTGACGGCTCCAGAGGCTTTCTGAGGGGCAAGGACGTTCGCCCACACCAGCAGGCTCATTCCTAAAGGGGTCAGAAGCAGCTCCTCCGCAAGATAGAGGTCTGCCAGGACCGTATAGAAGGAAGGCCACGCCCGGCAAGATGGCGGCGGGTCGGGAGTGACGCCGCTGGGACAACACATCGCCATTGTACACACAGCCTGGGCTCAGGCATTCAGGTACCGCCATCACCCCCTTCCCAGACAGGGGAGAACAGGCCACATATAAGGACTGACTTAGGGCACAGCCTGGCGCAGTGTAACTGACAGGGGAGAACGGGCCACATATATGGACTGACTCAGGTCCCAGCCTGGTGTAGTGAAACCCTCTCCACGCATAGCAGCACAGCCATCCCCAAGTCAGGGGATTCTTTACGGCATCAAATACTGAAACAAGCCCCCTCTTTACGCTGGGTGTTTTTCCTCACCTCACACAGCACAGCCCCTCCCAAGCAGCGAACTGTGGGCCACATAAGAAATAGAGCAGAACTTTTCTCAGATTTGAGTTTTGGGTTTTAGCTCCACTCTCAACCAGCAAGCCACACTCAGCCAGGAGAGACTAATCCTATCAAGACCCAACTAGAAATTCCTGTTGGGGCTGAGTGAATTTCTCCCTCATTCTCTACACATCCGCATCCTTCATTCTGGTGGTAACTTTTGAACATTCTAGACGGCCCCCCTGACATTCCTATTATTTTATTACTCCCCTTCGGAACCCACGGTCTCCTTACAGTGTGACCCCACATCTCAGCAACATCTACTCGCATGTGGGCCAAGACTGTCAAACGCAACCTTCAGCCTACCTTCAGACTACACCTCCGCCCACACAATGGTGGCAGGCCGACAATCCTTCAAGGCAGCCTTGTCCAACCTCCCCGGTTCTCCTTCATGCTAAGACTCCCCTCAATCTGAGCTGGTGGGGGGGGGGGGGCATTGGCCCACTAGCCCAGGGAGAGCCCTTATCACCTGCCTCTACAGTCTCTCTCCTCAACCACACTATTGATGAAATTCTCATGTCACCCGCCACAGCTCCGATCTCCCACTCCACCACCCTCCAGGGCAAAGACCAACATGCTTCTCAGCACTAGGACATGTCCCTCATGTTCCAGAAATTTGCAGAGATACTGGATAAGAGCCTTGCCCATACCGCAACAAAGATCACTTCTGAAATCAAATTGGACTTACAAATGCTGGGTTCTCGCATTGATAATGTGGAGAAAAAATGGATGCTACCGTTAACAGAGTCAACCAGAACTTAGATTTGATCCAAGAACTGCACACCCGTCTGGAAGGAGATTTAGCTAAAATTGACGACCTTGAAAATAGGTTGAGGAGGCTTAACTTTAGTAGGGGCCTACCAGAGAGCGTCACAGATGTTTCAGAAGTTGTCCACTACTTGATCAAAACCCTCACCCTGGACATCCGTCCACACAAAATGGAGCTGAATCGGGCCCACAGGGCACAGGATGGCCTTCCACAGGACATTGTAGTGAAACCCCACTACTACAGCACCAAGGAGGAAGTGATGAAAAGAGCCCGCTCTACCCCCATATTCAAGTCATGGACCACACAGTTCAAATTTTTGTGGACATCTACCCTTTCACCATCCAAAAACGGAGATCCCTCAAACCTCAACTCACAGTGATGTCTCAGAAGAACATTAAATATTGGTGGCAGTTTCCTTTTGGATTAATATTCGACTTCCAAGTCATACAGATTCTCCACACTTCAGGAAGGGGAATCTCTACTACAACAACTGGGAATCATCTCCAAAGACCCTCCCTCACCGATGCAAACTTCCTCCTCCAACTTGTCCAAGAGACCACCCCCGTCTAGCTCCCTCTCACCACCCTCTGGCAGAAACCCAGGTCTAAGAAGGTCAAAGAAGGCGCCCCCCATGAGATGGATCTAACAAGTCTCCTTTCTTCTCCTCATCTCCAATACTGGAGACTGGTTCTCATGGACCACTGTTTTGTCCCACCTACTCGGTCATGGGACCCATATGACTTTACGAAATTTGTTTACCCCTTTATTTACATCACCTTACTAGGTTCCTAGCCTCCATATGGTCCCTCAGCAGGACCTTAACCAATGCACACCTAGCTTTGCCCCTCTTTTTTGGGAGGCCGTCTCCCGCTCAACGATTAGTTAAGGTTACAGCATAGAGCATAGAGGGCCAATCTTTTGGTTTCTTTTACTGTTCATATAAACATTTTATTGTACAATTAGTTTCTTGCTACCACTAAGATACCTTATGACCTACTAAGGTTTTTGTTGTGCCCGCAGGTTCTTCATGTTAGCTGTTTTTCTTTCAGCTTTAGTTATCTGTTTTATAGGAGACGCGGTACTCGGAGTGGCGGTTATGCGCCCACCCCCTGCTCTTGAAGAATGGTTATTTTAGTTCTCCAGAACAGGGTGCTCCCATCTTTAGTGGGAACCACATTGTCCGTTGGATGGAGTATGTCTACCATACTCCCTCCTTGTTCTTCTCTCTCGGTGCCTCAATTTTCTCTTTATCTACTGTTCTCTCTTTCTCTTCCATGGTGACAGGACTGGACTCATCACCTCCTTGGCTCCATTGCAGCTGTACCAGACACAGTCCTCCCATGCTTATCCCATCTATTCATACCAGATCTCAGGTAAGTGATCGGGGATTGCCGTGTACACTCCTCTCTCTGCTCCATGGCTGACCCAACTACAACCAGGCTCCATCTCCGTATAGCTTTGAACAATATCCAGGGCCTTAACTCCCTCCTTAACTCCCCCATGAAGCGCAAAAAGACATTTCAGCAGTATGCTGCCCTGAAGATAGACATTGTCTTCATGCAGGAAACCCATTTCCCAAAATCATTCTTCCCCTCCTTTATTCATCGCAAATTCCCCACATTTTACCTAGCCAGTTCAGACAACAAAACTAAAGGGGTAGGCATTTTCTTTTCGCGTAATATCCACTTTTCATGCACTTCTGAATTGAAAGAACCAAAAGGCAGATATCTGCTACTTAAAGGGCATATTGATAACCAACTATACACATGTATATCCTATTACGCCCCGAGCAAAGGTCAAACTAAATTTTTTTAATCCCTTTTCCGAACCACTAACTCTCTGGAGGAAGGGACAGTAATATATGGTGGCGACTTGAATACGGCCTTTGACGTGGGATTAGATAAGACCCGCCCCCCTAGCCGGAACCCGATTCGTCCCTCAAGGCAGAGTCTCAAGGTGGCCAGACAGATATTCAGTCAGGGACTAGACAATGTTTGGAGGGAAATGAATCCCACTGCTCAGGATTATACGACCTTCTCCAGCCCTCATAACACTTTTGCCAGAATTGATAATTTCTTCATTCACACTTTTCAAATACCCCTGGTAGCTAAATCCCTCATCAGGGACTCTGCCTTGTCGGACCACTCCTCCCTTCTTTTAGTTTTAATCAGAGCACCTGTCTCGCGCAAGGGTTTCAACTGCAGGCTGAATGCCTCCATTCTTAGCAACCCAGTACATGTAACGGAAATAGACACAGCAATTCAGGAATACTTTCTCCTAAATGACGTAGACGGCATCTCCCCATCCTCCCTTTGGGAAGCTCACAAATCCTCAATCACAGGGAAGTTGATTCAAATAGCCTGCAGGATTCGTAAAGCCAGAGCTGAAGACATTGAAAACCTAGAATAGGACATTCTAAGGGCTAGTAAACAACATAAAGATTCTCCCACCTCTTCCTCCCTAGATAATTTAGAGGCAGCACGTACTGCCCTAAATTTAGGTCTCACAGCAATCGCTGAGAAACACCTTAGATGGGAAGGAGGGTGCTTTTATTTGCAGAGAGATAAAATAGGCTCCATGCTAGCACCCAGACTTGCCCCCAAACTGAAAGTCCACTCTCTACCTAAAATCAAGATGCAGGACGGCTCTACTTCTCAAAATCCCCAGAAGCATTCCAAATCCTCTATAAGAAGCCATACTCTGAAGATGGGGAGACTCCATTGGCTGACCATTTAAATGAGTTCTTGCACTCACTACCAATCCCTACGCTCAAAAACCAGCATAGGGACGACCTGGAGGAACCCATTTCCCCAGACGAGATTATTCAAGTCATCAAATCCTTAAAGAATGGCTCAGCCCCAGGCCCCGATGGTTTTGCTGTCTTTTATTATAAACACTTTGCAAGCACTTTAGCTCCCTACAATCCCTCCCCAATTCTTTAACCACCTATGCTCAGGGGAACCACTAAACGCTGATTTGAACTCAGCCTTCATTACAATCATACCCAAACCTGACAAGGACCCCAGTGCTGTCGAGAATTACCGCCCAATATCTCTCATTAATAATTATCTTAAAATTCTGACGAAAATTTTAGCTAACCGGATCTCCAACTTCATAGGTCATTATGTTCACAGGGACCAAGCAGGTTTCATTCCGGGGAGGCAGGGCCCGGACCAGATCAGGAGGGTGATCGACATCTCGTCTCTCCTAAGGTCGAGCTGGGATAATGGCACATGTCAGCAGGGGTTCCTTCTCTCATTAGACATGACAAAGGCCTTTGATACAGTCTCCTGGTCCTGTCTGTTCCCTGTACTACAGCACTGGGGCTTTGGTCGGTCTTTTCTAAATATAATAGGTGCCATATACTCCAACTCCATACATGGGGTGACACACAAACCCATAAATGTGCTTTATATGCCGATGAGATCATGCTTTTTGTCACGGAACCTCATGTCTCTCTTCCAAATATCTGCAGGACCCTGGACGAATTCGGCAAGATCTCGAGGCTACACGTAAATTACTCCAAATCCCTGGCCCTAAATATAACTCTGCCTGCTCATGTGGAAGGTTCACTTAAAAACAATTTTCGATTCGGCTGGGTTAACAAAATAATCCCTTATCTTAGGGTATGCATTACACCTTCCATAACTAACCTATACGTAGCAAACTATGCTACTATGATTCAAAAATTGGGACATGAGATGCAGACTTGGGACAAATTAGGGCTTTCATGGTTGGGCAGGGTCAATTCTATTAAAATGAATTTGCTTCCGAAGCTCCTATACCTTTTTCGGTCACTCCCTATTCCGATCCCCATATACCCTGTCAAAAAATTCCAAGCTAAAATCATACGCTTCATTTGTTGTAACAAAGGCTATAGACTAAACAAAGAGACCATGTTTTGGACCAGGGATCAGGGAGGCCTGAGTCTCCCAAACTTACTTTAGTACTATCAAGCCACCCAACTCTCCCAACTCTCGATCATTTACTCCAAAAGCGCACACCCCGACTGTGTTTGCCTAGAAGGATAAGCAATCTCCAACCACACTATTGACTTTCTGCTGTGGTGTCCCTCCAAAGCGACACCCCCCCCCGTCCTGGCCCCCTACCCTATCTCACTCCCTGGCCCTTTGGGATAGTCTCAAAAATAACACCAACCTGACCTCCTCCTGGCGGCCACTCTCTCACTTATTCCATAATCTAATTTTTCCTCCTGAGATGGACATTAGGGCTTTCCGCTGGTGGCTAGACAAAGACCTGTACAGAATAGGACAAATCCTCCCCTTTTTCATTACCAGTCTATGAAACCTGGTGCGGTCAGGTAATGGAGCAGAGGGGAGGCATATTGGTGATTTACCGATCACTGGCCTCCTCCTCCTCTGAAAAAGCACAATAAATGATGGATTGGGAGGGTGAGCTGGGCTCGGAAATCTGGCACAGGGCCTTCTCTGTGTCCTCAAAGGGCCTCTTTAATATAGCCCTGATGGAGGCAAAATCTGAAAGTCCTGACACGCTGGTACCTAGTCCTCTACAGACTTGCCAAACTTTACCCAACCTCCACCCCCCTATGCTTCCGTCAAAGTGATCTTATTGGCACTATGATCCACACTTGGTGTGAATGTCCCAAGATCAGGGGTCTATGGAACAAAGTTTTTCATCTACTTAGGAAAATTACAGGACTTCTGATCCAGAAAACCCCGCAAATTGCCCTTCTAAATTTTCTGTTTCCTGAGATCCCGAAATTAACCAAATGCCTCATTACCTTTGTCCTAAGTCAAAAAGAAAATTTCCTGGATTATGACACAAGAAAAGACGGCAAGCATATTTTTGGACGCAATGGAGAAACACGACGCAATCTGGGAACTCTGGCTTGCACATGTTTCTCATGCATAGATCACCATTCCCCCACAACGGGTTTCTTCAACAGGTGGTCAGCCCAGCTCCTGTCACCGGAGTTGTTTTTTTTTTCTCTTCTTCCTCCCTTCTTCTCCACTCTGTCTTTCCTTCCTTCTGCTCTTTCTTTCTTCCTTCTATTCTTTACCTCCTTCCTATCCATGCTTCAGTTTATGCTTCTTATTTGGTCACAGTACTTGTTCGATTTCTAGGGATATCATATATTGTTTGTTATTACTTCTACACAGTTTCTGCTGATTTTATTTTCTGCCTCCGTCTGAGCCGAGGCTTAGACAGCACATTGCCCTCCTAAGGTAACCTCCTCAGGCCTGGGAATCCCCTTCCCTCAGGCTTCTGAGAATTCCTCCTGTCTCTCACGCATGGACAACCATAACCTGATTCGTCCCTGTTATCAGCTGGCCTTTTATGGAACTTGAGATGGTTGGTTTCTCAGGGGGGAAACTCTAACACCAAAATCTGTATAATACACTGAGCAATCTTAAAACCCGATTGGAGAGTCGGCTAATTTCAGACTGAATGACCCTCTTGGGACTAATGGCTTAGTGATCACCTTGGACCCCCCGGGGCTGCATACTGGGGGGGGTATGTCTCTCACCGTGGCACAGTATGTTCCCACTTGGGGTGCTGCGGAGGGAGGTCTATGGCTCCTCCCTGTTGAGCGTACTCTCATCCTCCTCCTCTCCGGGGGGCAGCCTCGGAACGGGAGGAAGATTTAGTAACACCGAATGCTTAAGTTGTTCCTTGTATTTGATACATTCGTTCTGGACTCTATTGCAATGTACTGTCATTTTCATGATGTTAAATCTCAATAAAAATCTATTGGGAAAAAAAAAATCAGAACCTTAACAAGCGCTTTAATAGCAATCGAGAACACTATAAGAGCCGGTTCACACTACAGTTATCCGACTTCATAGGCAACTTCATAGGTGACTTCAGCGCGACTTTGGGTGACTTACAACGCGGCCTGAAGCGACCTCCATGCCAGACGACTTTGCCTGAGCCAATCAGAGAAGGGAGGGAGGGGGTTGCCTGGGTTTTTCTCTAAACTCTTTTCTTTTTCCTGTAAAGTCACTTCAATATAGATGGGGATCCAACTTTGGAGGTGACTTCCATTGAATTCTATGGGCACAAGTTGGATAGAAGTAGCCTTGAAGTAGTACAGGAGCCTTTTCTGAAGCCGGAGTGACTTCAGTAGCGTACCTTAAGACCGCTCCCATTAACTTCAATGGGATTTCTTCTGTCAAGCTACTTGGGGTGACTTGGAGCTACACAAGTTGCCTCCCAAGTCGCTGTAGTGTGAACCGGCTCTTAGGGTATGTTTACACCAGGCTTGCTTGGTGTGCAATGAGGTGTGACCCGCCGGATCAGTGCAGCGCTCATGTGCTGATCTCAGTGCATCACACTGTGTGTCTTGTTCTAGACACCACAGAGGGCACAACTACGTACAATTCAACAGCAGCAAGACAGTTGTAATCAGGAATAATTGTCCTAACCAGTGTATGCCTAATTTTTTTTATCTATAGGGATGGGATATTCTTTGAGTGTGAGTGGTGTAAAGTGAGGTCATTTAGGTGCACATACTTTTTTGCACCTATTTTTTTTTTTTTTTAAACAATGTAAAAAAATAAGCTCTTCAGCAAACTGCCAGTAACAACTGTCACCCGCTCTAATCACCCCAAGCTTATTGTTACAAAAAAAGGAAAATAGCTCACTTAATAGAAGAAAGTAGCTCATGTGCTGACATCAATCAGTTTTTGCAGACACATAAAAATGATTTTTATGTGTACAGATATGTGTGCACATGCAGGGCAATTAAGAAAAAGTATCACGGCACCACAAATCACAAAACTCAAACCAACCACTAAAATCTCATATAAGCTTTAACAGTTGCTGATACTGATATAAAAATCCTTGTTTGGACAAAATGTGCCAGCATTAGTGACATTAATATTAAGGAGCCTGTAATGCACATGACTCTTTTAGAGAAACAAGGATGGCGGGATTAAATCTAAGGAGATCCGGGAGCTCTGTGAGTGAGGAAGAATCAGGGGGTGTGTTAAGATTGACAGGTGCAAACCATCAAGAGGAAGTTGTAGGAAAGAAAATCGTTCCATCTATGGCAGGCTTAAGTAGTAAATAGAAAGGATAAGGGCATACATGTGTGGAGGGATATAGGGAAAGGAAATACTGTGGAGGATGAATTTGTAACAGAGGTGTGTGTTCTAAAGGGCTGCAATAGGTGGAGGGTCAACATATACTGAATTGGGGCCATAATAAGTAAACTGTACACAAATATAATAGATAGATAAGCTGAATGCAATGAGTAACTAAGGCAAAAAAAAAAAAATAGAATATGTAAGAGAAACATGAGTGTGCTAACATAGCAGGCAAATAGAGAAGAGGGATATTATGAGAGATGTATGTGCTGGGGAAAAGCTTGGGGTTCGAGTCGAGGTTGGGTTAGAGGTGAACCCAACCCATTCACAGTTTGCAGACTTGTCAAACTTAAGCAGCTGTATGCAGCCATAGTAACCAACTACCAATAATGCGCTTTCTGGCCTCTGAACTTAGGTCAGGTGGCTATTAATGGGGTCTTTCTTATGCGCCATCCCCTATAAAAACGCAAGGTTTTTAGCAGCTATATTGAAAATGAGCTGGGACAGGAAAAGGATAGGGGCTGCTGCTGATAAACTGCATAAGGACAAATGAATGTGAGGCTTGAATGCACTGGTGTCTTAAATTAGATGTAAACCCCTCGTTAACACCCTTTAGGAATTAAAAATGCTGTGTGTCCTGCAGAATTTGTGGGTGGGCAGAAAAAAAGGATTTTTAGTGGGGAGGAGACTGTGGAAGACTGGGACACAGGGACAGGGAACTGATCCTCCTGATTCCATTTATTTATATTCAACCTATAAAAGTTGGGGTTGCACTGATTTGGAAAACCTATTTCTTCCTCTTGTATAGCTTTCAGTATGTTTCCTACATGTGTTTTTCACTCTTTATTTATGCAGATCAATATTGTAAAGATTGCTCCAGTAAAGTTCTGACTGATTTTAAGGTATGCTTCTGTCACTTTTCAATATACAAAAAGTTCTAAAACACAACTAATACGCATGTATCCTTTTTAGTTTTCATGCACATTCTATTTATGAATGTATTTTGGCAAAGTTTGTTTGGTTTAAATGTGTTTTCATTTATAGATACAGTGAGGGAAAAAAGTATTTGATCTCCTGCTGATTTTGTACATTTTCCCACTGACAAAGAAATGATCAGTCTATAACTTTAGTGGTAGGTTTATTTGCAGATCCTCTCTAAGTCATTAAGGTTTTAAGGCTGACGTTTGGTAACTTGAACCTTCAGCTCCCTCCACATATTTTCTATGTGATTAAGGTCTGGAGAGTGGCTAGGCCACTCCAGGACCTTAATGTGTTTCTTCTTGAGCCACTCCTTTGTTGCCTTTGCCATGTGTTTTGGGTCATTGTCATGCTGGGAGACCAATCCATAACCCATTTTCAATGCCCTGGCTGAGGGAAGGAGGTTCTCACCCAAGAATTGACTGCGCATGGCCCCATCCATCGTTCTTTTGATGCGGTGAAGTTGCCCGGTCCCCTTATCAGAAAACCACCCCCAAAGCATAATGTTTCCACCTCCATGTTTGATGGTGGGGATGGTATTCTTGGGGTCATAGGCAGCATTCCTCCTCCTCCAAATAAAGTTGATGCCAAAGAGCCTGATTTTGGTCTCATCTGACCACAACACTTTCACCCAGTTCTCTGAATCATTCAGATGTTCATTAGCAAACTTCAGATGGGACTGTACATGTGCTTTTTTGAGAAGAGAGACCTTGCGGGTGCTGCAGGAATTCAGTCCTTCATGGCGTAGTCCTCTCTGTCAATCTGTGATGAGGATCATCGGTGCTTTAATGGGGATCCTGTATGGTTTTTATCCCATACTTATGTTGTCATTTCACTAGCCAATTGGGCAATATTTTAATATGCATAAATAAAACTATATATTTTAATATAATTTTGGTCTAATATTTTCTCAGAGGTGGGTACTGACCAGCACCATTAAAGTCCCAATTTTCCTTCCTGGGCCTAACAACCCTATTCTTCTAATGGTTAATTCTTTATTCTTCCTGGCAGTGGTCAAAGATTCAAAATCCCCTGGCACTATACCTATCAATCCTCCTATGGCATCTACATGTTGTCCTTCCCTTGCAGGAGAAACGGTGACAAGATTTTAAAATTAAGTATGGTGGATTAACAAATTTAACACCCTCCAACCATACGGTTTAATTAATCATTATGATTTATATCTATTTTTGTAATATTGGTAATTATGCCAATTTATTTTTCTGCATGTTTTTTATTTATTTCTTCTGATTCTTTTCCTCCTAGATAAAATTACGAAGCCTTGATTTTTCATACTTTCCATTTGATTATGGGCTTTTCGGGAGGTTTTATTTGCATATAAGGGAATTTCTTTTATTCGTTTTTGATTGTGTTATTTTGCATTGTTGATCTTGATTTTGCTACGCTTTTCTTGTTTTTTAATTGTTTTCATCATTAGCATACTAATTGGATAATTAATGACATGAGAGACATCTGTCTTACTTTTGCTCTGTCTGTCTATTTAGTATGCTGCACACAAGCTGAAATTCACACATGGCTTGAGGAAGAGCATGGTTGCTCGAAACTGTACAGTTGTTAGTATGCTAATATTGTGATAGTGTATCGATCAAGAAGTAAATCATTTTTGCATCAATTGGCTACTGCATCCCCTTCTTTCTATATACAGTATGATTTTGGCAGAATATTGGGAGCCTGTCATTGATGTGGAAATCTGACGTTCAAGATGAAGTGATAAGTAACAAGAGTCACTCACCCTTTGCTAATATATATATATATATATATATATATATATATAGTATATTTTAGAAAATATACTCCCACCGGACACTTTATTAGGTACATCTTGCTAGAACTGAGTTGGACCTCCTTTTGTCTTCAGAACTGCCTTAATTCTTTGTGGCATAGATTCAACAAAGCGTTGGAAACATTCCTCAGAGATTTTGGTCCATATTGACATGATACCATCATGCAGTTGCTGCAGATTTGTCGGCTGCACCCCCATGATGGGAATCTCCCATTCCACCACATCACAAAGTTGTTCTATTGGATTGAGATCTGGTGAATGTAGAGGCTATTGGAGTACAGTGAACTCGTTGTCATGTTCAAGAAACCAGTGGTGAGATGATTCGAGCTTTGTGACATTATCCTGCTGGAAGTAGTCATCAGAAGATGGATACACTGTGGTCATAAAGGGGTGGACATGGTCAGCAACAATACTCAGGTAGGCTGTGGCATTTAAACAATGCTCAAATGGTACTAAGGGGCCCAAAGTGTGCCAAGAAAATATCCCCCACCCATTACACCACCAGCCTGAACTGTTGACACAAGGCAGGGTGGATCCATGCTTTCATGTTCTTTACGCCAAATTTTGACCTTAACCATCTGAATGTCATAGCTGAAAACGAGACTCATCAGACCAGGCAACATTTTTCCAATCTTCTATTGTCCAGTTGGTGAGCCTGTGCGAATTGTAGGCTCAGTTTCCTGTTCTTAGATGACAGGAGTGGTCCCCGGTGTTGTCTTGTGGTCGGTGTTTTGTGAGGGAATCATTAAAGCAATTTAGACTCACTTATCATTTGCTACAGCATTCCTTTTGTTTGGTAATATTTTAAATCACCTCTGGTACCCACTGGAGATGATTGCATTGTTGAATGATTGTGTTCCCTTCACTGCTTTTAACTACTTGCCGACCGCAGTCTGACAGCGACAAGGTGGCTCGTTATCGCAAACCGTCATATGACGGCGGCCGCGATAACGAGTATTTTGAGCTTGCACGCTCACTGTGTCCAGGGGGGGCAGGGAGCGGGTAGGGCGGACTTGATCGCCGCCGGCTACTCACGATGGCTCCCCCGCAGTGAGAGAACAGAGGTCCGTGTATGTAAACACAGATCTCTGTTCTCATAGATGGGGAAGGGCTGTGATCACAGGCTTCCTGTATATGGAAGCCGTGATCACTCACCTCCCCCTGCCAGCCCAGCCCCCATACAGTTAGAACGCACCTAGGGAACACAGTTAACCCTTAGAGCGCCCCCTCCAGGTTAACTCCTTCACTGCCAATGGCATTTACACAGCAATCAGTGCATTTTTTATAGCACTGATCGCTGTATAAATGCCAATGGTCCCAAAAAAGTGTCAAAATGATCCGACATGTCTGCCGCAATATCACAGTACCTCTAAAAATCACAGATCGCCGCCATGACTAGTAAAAAATAAATAAAAACCCCAGAAATGAATTCTCATCATCCGTAAACACGGCAACTTTTGCGCAAACCAATCAATAAATGCTGATTTCGATTTTTTAAACCAAAAATATGAGGAAGAATATAAATCGGCCAAAACCTGATGAAAAAAAATGTTTTTTTATATTTTTTTTTGGATTTGTATTTTAGCAAAAAAGTAAGAAATATTGATTTTTTTACAAAATTGTTGCTCTTTTATTATTTATAGCGGCGATCAGAAATGACGCAGAGGGAATCAAATACCACGAAAAGGAAGCTCTATTGGTGGGGAAAAAAAGTTCGCAAATTTTGTTTGGGTACAACATCGCACGACCGCGCAATTGTCAGTTAAAGCGACGCAGTGCCGAACCGCAAAAAGTGCTCTGGTCCTTAAGTGTGAAATCCTTCTGGGGCTGAAGTGGTTAATAAATAACTTTAGTAGTCACCTCTTTAGTTGTCCCTTTGACTTCTTAAAGCTGTACTCTAGGCATAAATAAAAGTCAGAAGTTCACACAGCTCTCAAATTATGAATCCACAAATTTCTAAATGCAAGCATGTCAAGTATCTATTCTTAACCTGGTATTAGCCTTTTGCAGTGTACAGCAGGGCTGGAGTATTAGAAGAAAAAGCAGTACCAGAAGCCAGTCAGTTCATAGGCTGACAAGGAGCATGCTGATAGGAAAAAAAGCAGAGAGATGAACTAATGTGCTGCTTCTTATTTCACTGTCTAGAGACCTGGGCTCAAAGAAAGTGGATTGAATGATGCTGGCCAGATTAAAGACATTAAGTGTAAGAAAAAAAGTACTGCACATTAAAACTCTGATTTGAAGGTGAATATTACAGAAAAAGCTGGTTTTGTTATTTTGTCTTCCAAATGGCTATTCATTTTTATCTTGTTATTTTTTGGCTGGAGTTCTACTTTAAAAAACATTTGATAAAATATATATTACATCCCTAAAAATGACTTCTATTTCTTCAAATAGACAACTAATAATGGAAACTATTCACTGTTCTTCCACATAAGGTCTGCGGGTTCAATTCTATTGTAAACATAATTGGAGAAGGTTAATGGTTAATGATAAAACCCCTTTTAACAGGAGCTGCCTGCCAAGTATTATGACTACTGAGATTTCATACATACTTGTAATACACTTGGTAAGCAGCAGTAAAAATACGATGTTCATTTGTTCATACAGACATTGTATTCTTTTTGGGTGTGCCGTGCTAGCAGTGGTATATTGAAAATAGTAAACAGGAGGCACTATTTGCTGCACACCCAAGTGCAATCATCTACAAAGGTCTTCTGTTGTGTGCAAAAAACGTATCATTTCAAAAATCTATATGATACCAAAAGTTAGAAAGAATTATATTTGCACACAAGATTTAGGCCTCATACACATGGGCGTTTTTTTGGCGTGTTTTGCAGCTCTCAATGTTAGTCAATGGCCCCATAAAAACGCCAACGTTTTTGAGCTGTAGAGGGCATCGGCATTAGTGAGCTGAAAGTAGAACCCACGGCCAGTACGTTCCAAGCCTGTAACCTTTTGGCGTTTTTGACGCCGACGCCACAAAACGCTCACTAACGCCACGCCGACGTTACCCGGCGTTTTTGGCGCCAGCGTTTTTAGGTGAAAAAATAGCAGAGGAATGTTTTTTTTTTTAAAAAGTCTATTGACGCCGACGCTCACTAACGCCAATGCAAAACACAGATTTTTCCCTGATGTCAGGCCTGACATTTTGCTTATTTTTTTACATACGCCTTATTTTTTTACATATGTGTATGAGGCCTTAAAAATCAATTTAATCCCATATTATTACAGTGCAATTTATTTTATTATTGATAGATGTCAAAAACTTACATTTGCAGCACTTATATTTGCACTGTAAACTCACAAATATAAAAACATGTTCCCTTGCCACACATAAGACCAGCAGCCAAAGTAACAAACAAAAAAAATAAAGTAAAAAATCAAAAGACATAAAGTAATTCCATAATGATTCCATATTACAATGACACATATCTCAGTTTTCAATAACAGATCCAGTTGCTATGTTGTATGTTATACAATGACACCACCTCCATTTTTTGGGCTTTGTATACAGAGGACAAAAGTTTGGCAATCAGATTTAGTGAGGAGGTGTCACTGCATTCCATACCTTATAGCGGCTGGATCTGTTGTTCAAATGGAGAGTGGATTGGGGGTTTTGATTCAAGATATATAATTCTTTGAAATATGGAGATTATTATGCAATTCCTTTAAGTCTTCTGAATTTTTGCCCATTTTTTTTTTTGTTCCTTTGGATGCTGGCCTCATGTGTGGATGGGAAATGTTACATAGTTTTATATTTGTGAGCTTATAGAGGAAATGTTTTGATACCTAACAATAAAAAAAATGCAATCATTATTATGGGTTTAAATTGATTGTTGAAGAACTATGGGCAAAACTTTTTTTTTTTCATTTTGGATAGCATAAGAGATGGTTATAACCCCTTTCAGTTTTTTTGCCACCTGTGTCCCATTGGGGGAATTTCCCATCATTTCTTATTCCATAGCCAAACCTGGAAGTAAGAGGAAGTCCCTGCACTTTAAGTGAATCCATTGGGGTTCCCCAGGTTGCTAGAACTAGTGCCCCCAATGGAAGATATTCCCTTTATTACTGTTCTGGGGACAACCCAAAATGTGGGATTTTCTTTTACATCCACTTTCAGTGATAATTGTAAACAGGAAAAATAGAAAGGGTGAATTTTCTTAACAGGGCAGAGGTAGCAATAAAAACCTGACAGGTATTCTAATCCAACTTCAACCTGTCCAAAACGAAAAAATAATTTTGCCTTTAGTTATACTTTAAATCTTGTCTGCAAATATAAGACTTTCCAACATTTAGTCCCATATAGTGTATTGGAACTGGTCTGTTTTCAAAAAACATCTGCTATATAAGAAATGCTAAATAATAGGAGAAAGGAGAAGTGGAATGTTTTAATTATTATTGCAATATTTACCTTAAAATAATTTTGCCATATGGCTTTCACATTTTTTACAAGATTGCACTTCTGTTTATTTGGTAATGTATCAAATATGGGAATTTGTAGCTTGGCCACTGGATAGTGCTTCCAGGGGCTCAATGTAATTACTCTATGACTCTTTTAACAACTGTTAAGATAAAAAAAAATCAATTTATGTAATATATTGTTTTTTTTTAAAGAGTTAGCAGACTTATAGATATGTATTCTGAGAAGGATCTGCATACTACAACTGTTATGTAACAATTCAAAACTGGAGCAAAGCTTTTATATGTAAGGAACAAATATAGATGTCTTTATGTTATATGTAGAAACAAAGAATTTAAGACTAGGGTTGAGCGAACCCGGACTGTAAAGTTCGGGTCCGTACCGGACTTTGGGGGGTCCGTGACCCGAACCCTGACATTAAAAAAAAAGTCTGGGATCGGGTTCGCTATTCGGGTATTTTTGACGCCTTTTCTGTAGCTGCTGGGCAGCCAATCAACAAGCTTTTCACTAGTTTGCCCTTAGAAGCCACCACAGCCATGCCTACTAATGGCATGGCTGTGATTGGCCAGTGCATCATGTGACCCAGCCTCTATATGAGGCTGGAGTCACATAGCGCCGCTTGTCAGATCGTCTCAGACTAGAGTAGGGAGAGCTTCATGCCGGTGCTGTGAGGGAAAGATTAGCGTTCACAACCATCTCAGACTGCATTAGGGAGGCCTTCATTGTGGTCCTGTGAGGGAGACAGCATTCAGAACCATCTTATAGTGCATTAGGGAGATGTGCCTGTCTGTGCTGTGAGGGAGACATTAGCATTCAGAACCATCTTATAGTGCATTAGGGAGACGTAACTGTTGGTGCTCTGAGGGAGAGATTATCATTCTAAAACCATCTACTACTGCATTAGGGAGACTTTCTGAGGGAGAGATTATCATTCTAAAACCATCTACTACTGCATTAGGGACAGGCTCCTGTTAATGCTCTGAGGGAGACATTATCATTCTAAAACCATCTACTACTGCATTAGGCAGAGGTTCCTGTTGGTGCTCTGAGGGAGAGTTTATTGTTCTAAAACCATCTACTACTGCATTAGGGACAGGTTCCTGTTGGTGCTCTGAGGGAGAGTTTATTGTTCTAAAACCATCTATTACTGCATTAGGGAGAGGTTCCTGTTAGTGCTCTGAGGGAGAGTTTATCGTTCTAAAACCATCTACTACTGCATTAGGGAGAGGTTCCTGTTGGTGCTCTGAGGGAGAGTTTATCGTTCTAAAACCATCTCCTACTGCATTAGGGAGAGGTTCCTGTTGGTGCTCTGAGGGAGAGTTTAGCGTTCTAAAACCATCTCCTACTGCATTAGGGAGAGTTTCCTGTTGGTGCTCTGAGGGAGAGTTTATCATTCTAAAACCATCTACTACTGCATTAGGGAGAGGTTCCTGTTGGTGCTCTGAGGGAGAGTTTATAGTTCTAAAACCATCTCCTACTGCATTAGGGAGAGGTTCCTGTTGGTGCTCTGAGGGAGCGTTTATCATTATAAAACCATCTCCTACTGCATTAGGTAGAGGTTCCTGTTGGTGCTCTGAGGGAGAGTTTATCGTTCTAAAACCATCTACTACTGCATTAGGGAGAAGTTCCTGTCGGTGCTGTGAAAGACAGATTATCGATCGTTCTAAAATCATCTCATACTGGTGTAGAGAGAGGTTCCTGCTGCTGGTGTGAGCGGTGCATTTCTTGCACAAAAATAAAAAGTGCATCTACAATTTTCTTTTTTTTAAAAAAAAAAAGAATAATAATTTATTATTCTTTTTTTTTTTAGTATTAATAAATAGTGCTACATAGTACATTTGTGTCCAGAATGAGGAGAGCGTCAAATAAGGGACATGGTGGTGGTCATGGTGCTGCTGGTGTTGGTGGTGTTGCTGAAGCTCCTGTTGCAAGGATAGGATGTGGTTGATCTGTACACCTTCCTCAGGTAGCCGACAGAACCTTCAACATTATATGGTAGGCCCGAATGGCGCTCAACGAATGGTGAGGCCAGAACAAGTACAGGCGATAGTAGATTGGGTGGCTGACAATGCCTCCAGTTCCTTCATGTTGTCTCCCACCCGGTCCCTTGATGAAAGCTCAGAGTTGGCACCTGAACCCCATGGCCATCTGTCTTTCACCTCAGCCCCCTGTAAATCAGCCAAGCAGTCTGAGCCCCAAGTCATGCAGCAGTCTCTTATGCTTTTTGATGACTCTACTG
>BLSH010060895.1:894939-906646 GCA_018402905.1 Glandirana rugosa
ATCAAAGACGTCAGGAGGGACTCAACCCCGGTGGTTTTCCATGCCCGTTCGTCCAGTCGACAGAAGGCCACCGGCTTCACAGGCCGATCTCCTTCCAGTACTGTTTCAAGGTCCCGCCTGTCTGCCTCGAGGAGACCGTGTTTTTGAACACATGGGCTGGTGGTATCTGGTAGGAACTCCCTCTCAGGGCATAGACACCCGTACCACCACGGCCGATTGAAAACGGACTAGACCCTATCTTTTAGGAGGACTTCGTCTTCCTTTACTACTCGTCCATTATACCATGCCCACAGATACGGGACTCTCCCTCAAGGATGGTCTATGGTGGTCGGGTACACAAGTTTTTGTGCCAGAGGAGCTCCGTCTGTCCGCCCTGGAACTTTGTCATGACCTTCCTCTAGCCGGACACTTCGGCCACCGGAAGACAGCTGACCTGCTTGCCCGTACCTTTTGGTGGCCCCAACTCAGGGAGGACTGCAGAAACTATGTCAATGCCTGCCCTGTCTGTGCCCGGAACAAAACGGAGAGAACCAGAGCTTGGGGTCTTCTAAACCCGCTACCTATTCCCGAGCGCCCATGGGCGCAAATTTCCATGGATTTCATTGTGGAATTGCCTCCGTCTGCTGGCTTCACGACTATCTTCGTGGTGGTGGACCGCCTCACGAAGATGGCACATTTTATCCCGATGAAAGGTACCCCCTCAGCCTCTGAGACGGCCAAGGTATTTATACGGGAAGTTGTCCGCCTACACGGAATTCCAAAGAGTGTGGTATCAGATAGAGGGGTGCAATTCACCTCCCGGGTCTGGAGGTCCTTGTGTTCTATTCTGGGGATCAAGTTGGCCTTTTCTTCAGCGTACCACCCACAGTCCAACGGTCAGACGGAAAGGACCAACCAGACCCTGGAACAGTATCTCCGCTGCTATTCATCTTACTCCCAAGATGATTGGGTCTCTTTGTTACCTCTAGCCGAGTTCGCCTATAACAACTCCGTGCATTCCGCTACCAAGCAGTCTCCGTTTTGGGCGAATCTCGGCTACCATCCTACATTCCTGCCTGACTTCATTCCAGAAAGTACAATCCCAGCTACCTTGGAGATCACAAAATTTCTGGAAGCCAACAACAAAATGTTGCAGGAGACCCTCACCCAAACCCAGGAAAGAAACAAAGAAATCTTTGATAGGAAGAGACGTGGAGAGCTTGATCTCCAACCTGGCAATCGGGTTTGGTTGGCAACCACCCATTTAAGATTGTCCTGCCCCTCGAAGAAACTGGGACCAAAGTTCTTAGGGCCTTTTCCGGTGAAAAAGAAAATTAATAAAGTGGCCTACGAACTTGATCTGCCTCCCACGCTCAAAATTCACCCGGTATTCCACGTACACCTCCTCAAGCCAGTAGCCAGAGACCTGTTTCCAGGACGGAAGACGTCCCCACCTGAACCAGTCATGATAGACGGAGAGGAGGGGTATGAGGTGGAATCCTGACTGCAGGAGAAGAGCAGGGGGCATACAGTTTCTCGTGAAGTGGAAGGGGTATGGTCCTGAGGAGAATTCGTGGGAGCCGGAAAACAACTTACATGCCCAGGAGCTGGTCAAGTCCTTTTGGAGAAGCAATCCGACCAAGAGAGCCCAGTTGGGCATCCGGAGGCTGCCCCTTGGGGGGGGCAATGTCAGGAAGATACAGCAGTTCCAGTGGTTTCTGCGGTGGTGCGCGCGCCTGTGCGCGTTCGCGCGCGCCCGTGCGCGCGCGTTCGTGCGCGCGCACGCGCCGGAAACAGGCGCCAATCGGCCCTATTTAAACCTGCAGGACTTAGTGCACGGTGCTGTCCGTTCTACAGCGTTTCCTGCACCTGTGCCCCCAGCAAGCTATTTCTGAGTGACTACCTGTTCCTGTGACCCTGGCTATCCCTTTGGACTTGTTGCTATCTGCCTGCATCTGACCCCGGCTTTCCTATGACCATCCGCTTGTCTAATCCCTTTGTACCTTTTCAGCCAGCACGTTGCCGACCCTGCCTGTACCCGACCATCCGTTTGCCTGATCCTGCTGTACCGCACCGCCCGCTAGTTGCCGACCCGGATTGAATCACTACTCTCTTGTTTGCACGAGCTCCAGTGGACTTCCGTCTACCAGCTAAGGACTGTCCAGCCCTCGTGCCCCCCTGTGCTCCTGAGCTCCCTGTTCCCACTATCAGGGGTTCTCGAACCAGGGCCGCAAGAGAGGTTGCCCCCGCATAAGCCAGACTCTACCACCAGGTACGTGATAGATATACAGCTGTAGGCACAGAATTGCCTAGGCACAGTCCCATACCAGGAGGCGCACTACTATCTTAACCGGTTCTCAACCGGCTCGCGTAATTTTACTGCTGCAGAGTGGCAGCGTCCCACGATTCGCCGTGTATAAACGTGCCCGCCGCACTCTACAGAGTGACCTGGCAGAGAAGAAAACTGGGGAACCGCCGATGTAAACGCGTCGGTTCCCCGCTCTGTCAGAGATCTACTGATCCCTGTCACTGGGATCAGTTAGATCTCTTATGCCCCTGGCAGCCCAGCCCCCTCACAGTTAGAACACGCCTAGGGAACACCGTTAACCCCTAGATCGCCCCCTGCAGGTTAACCCCTTCACTGCCAATGACATTTACACAGTAATCAGTGGATATTTACATTTCTGATCTCTGTATAAATGTCATTGGTCCCAAAAAAGTGTCAGAAATTTCCGACATGTCCGCTGCAATATCGCAGTCCCGATAAAAATCGCAGATCACCGCCATTACTAGTAAAAAAAAAATTGTAAAAACGCCAGAAATTAATTCTCAGTTTGTAAACGTGGCAACTTTTGCGCAAACCAATCAATAAACGCTGATTGCTATTTTTTTTCCCAAAAATATGAGGAAGAATATAAATCGGCCAAAACCGATGAATAAATTATTTTTTTTATTTTTTTTTTGGATATGTATTTTAGCAAAAAGTAAAAAATGTTGTTTTGTTTTTTGCAAAATTGTTGCTCTTTTTTGTTTATAGAGGTGATCAGAATTAACGCAGAGGTGATCAGATACCACCAAAAGAAAGCTCTATTTGTGGGAAAAAAGGAAACAAATTTCCCTATAATGGCAAATAAATTTTTGAGTTCAGGTCCTTTTTAAAGCAGCAGTAAACTGCAGCATATATTTAAAAAAATCCCCTGCAAGGCACTGGCATAATACTAGCACATTGTGAAATACTTACCTTAGAAAGAAGCCCTCCAGCGGTGCGATGTCACTGCTGACAGGGCTTCTACATTCCCCCAGCCTTCCTTCCGAGTTCAGTGGCTCCAGCTG
Organism: Glandirana rugosa; assembly: GCA_018402905.1. Lineage (NCBI taxonomy): Eukaryota > Metazoa > Chordata > Amphibia > Anura > Ranidae > Glandirana > Glandirana rugosa. Next base: position 898,252 of record BLSH010060895.1, read on the forward strand.
TACAAGTGGCCGGGGCCACATTGACGTCACTCGTGCGCATGTGTGCGGAAGCTCTCAGCTGCGGCACAGAGCTCTGAAGGTCCGGCATGATGCCAGACCTTCAGAGTGCATGCACTGGTGACATCACCGGTTGCATCCACTGTGAATATATCCTGAACACCGCAAGCTTAGGAGATTTTCACTGCACTTACAGGTAAGCCTTAAAGAGGAGGTCCGCCCAGAACTAAAAAAATTACTGTAGCTGCTGACTTTTAATAATAGGACACTTACCTGTCCTGGAGTCCAGCGATGTCGGCACCCACCGCCTATCTTCGGATCGGGGGTCGGGTGCAGCCGCGTCCAATACGGGTAAGGGAACCCGGACGTGTGGCATTACAGCTTCACACCGGGCTCCCTACTGCGCATGTGCGAGGCTCTGCTGTGCTCTGCTATTGGCCAGATGGCCAGTAGCAGTGCGAGGATGGAGCCGGGCTGCTGACGTCAGTGGCCGCGGGCGCCGGCCTGAGCTCCTGGATGTTGGGAAAAGGACACAGGTGTCCTCTTCCCTCTCCCCCCCCCCAAAAGGTGCCAAATGTGACACTTGGGGGGGGAATCCAATCAGTGGAAGTTCCACTTTTGGGTGGAACTCCGCTTTAGTATAGGCTTACCTGTAGGTACAAGTTAAAAAATGACTTTACTACCACTTTAATGAGGAATTCAATTGTTATCAGACAGTCTTATTAAGCCTGATCACTACTTAATTCGACAGAAAGCAGTGCCAGTGTGTGGGACCCTCATGAGATCTTTCAAAAGCAGCTGATTTGGACATATCCATAAGCGTGTTCAACCTACAGCATTAGGATGTGCACCCCAAAGCTTAAACACACACACCTTTCTCTGCAGCCTCAGCGGCACAGGTCAGTGAATGAATTGGTCTGTGCTGAGTGGCTTCCAATTGGGTAGGGTGGATAATATGCAAGGTGTAGTAAGTAAAAAAGAAATGTGTTGTAAGCAAAGGGGTATATAAAAAGAGCACCGATACATCGTGAGTCTCAGAATAGGTCTGCTGAAGCCGACTCTTAGATAAATAACACTTTTTTATACATCCTTGATCTGAGCTCTGCAGCACCCACCACAAGGTCTGATTATAGGAATCATTTGCCAAAGCACAAATACGATTTCTTATGTAGCATTTGAAGTTTATTTCTTATACTTGAGAAATAATACAGATCAAACACTGGGAAAAGTAAGACATGTTCCAGACTAGGCCAATTTTTACTCAAAGACATCCAAACAGAATGTTACAAAACCCTAAGAACTCCCAAGGCACATTTTAGACTTTAAACTGATAAACCTAATATGTCGCATGCAAATATTTGGATGTGGCTTTTAAATATTTCTAGAGTCAAGGGAACATGAAGATAAATACACTAGGTATATCATGTCAATAACAGTTAGGCCTCATACACACGGGCATTTTTTACAGCCACGTTTTTTAGCGTTTTTTGCAGCTCTCCATGTTATTCAATGGCCCCTTAAAAACGCAGACGTTTTTGAGCTGTAGATGGCGTCGGCGTTAGTGAGCTGAAAGTAGAACCCACGGCCAGCGCACTCCGAGGCTGTAACATTTTGGGTTTGTTTTTTTTTCGCCGAAACGACCCTCACTAACGCCGTACGAACGTTAACCGGCATTTTTGACGCCGGTGTTTTCAGGTTAAAAATAGCAGAGGAATGTTCTTTTTTAAAAAAAAACGCCTATTGACGTAGATGCTCACGAACACAAATTAACGCTCATTAACGCCGATGCAAAACGCAGAAAAAAACGCAGATTTTTCCCTGACGTCAGGCCCAACATTTTGCTTATTTTTTTTTCATACACCCGTGTGTATGAGGCCTTAAAACTGAACTCGATGAAAACAGCTAAACGCAGTTGAAATATACTAATATATACTATTTTAACTACCAAATGATATGTTATTTAGAGTTAAGCGAACACATGGATGTTCGGGCTCGGTGGGTTTGGCCAAACTTTGGAAAAAAGTCCGGGTTCGGTACCGAACTTGACCCGAACTTTACCCCGAACTCCATTGAATTCAATGGGGACCCAAACTTTTCGGCACAAAAATTACTGTAAAAGAGTCCTGTAAAGTGCTAGAGGGCTGCAAAATGATTTTAGAACAATAATCTGTCCCTTACAGCAACAGCAGGAATCTGACCCTATAGAACTAGGAGATGATTTTAGAACAATAATCTGTCCCTCTAAGCAGTAGACTCTACCTAGTCCAGTCAGATCGTTCTGTAATGCAGGATGAGATCTGCAATAATCTCCTAAAAGCAGTAGTAGTAGTAATCTCTACCTATCTATCTATCTGCAATCTGTCCCTCACAGCACCGGCAGCATCCTCTCCCTACACTACCCAGAGAGCATGTGACATGCAGCACTGTGACTTCAGCCTCATATAGAGGATGGGTCACATGATGCACTGGCCAATCACAGCCATGCCATTAGTAGGCATGGCTGTGATGGCTTCTAGGGAAAACCAGTGAAACGCTTGTTGATTGGCTGCCCTGCAGCTATTCAACATGCGTGATCAAATACCCGAACCCAGAACTCGAACCCAAACTTTTTTTCAAATGTCCGGGTTCGGGTCCAGGTCATGGACACCCCAAAGTTCGGTAGGAACCTGAACTTTACAGTTCGGGTTCGCTCAACTCTAGTTATATTATTTGTCCAGCCCCCTTGGGGGTTTCTGAATGCTGTGGTTCACCTGATCACACTGCCCTCAGCCACACTCTTTCCTCACATCCGGAGTCACAGAACAGGCTGGTACTTTGTTTTTGTGTTTTTATTAGGGGATTGAACTTGGATGGGGTAGGGATGATTATGGGATGCCCACTGATCAACAGTTCTTTAATGGGACCTCTATATACATCTCAGTATATACACTTCTCCTTCTTCACTCCAGTACAACACTTGCTGCACGATCAACTCCTTGTTCCTCTCTCCTGCACACAACTTGGTTCCGGCCTAGCTAGCGCATGATGAGGTCTTCCGTAGATTTAACACGACCTCCGAACCGCCCATTACAGGCAGGGACCATGGGCCCCCAAAAGTGTAGCAAAGTACATATGTGCTAGCTATTCTGATGGACTACTGCTCCCAGTCCATCCTCCTCCAGGCCCTGCCAGCCCTCCAGGCTGCAACGGCCTTCTCCACTGCCACAGTGGCACCACAGTCCCAACTGGCTCTTATACCCTTCTCAGACTGTCTCTCACCCCAATCCACTCCGGTGTACCTCTTCCAGCTGTTCAGGGAGGGCATCACTCACTGACGACTGTCACTTGTAGTTCCTCTCCTGGAGATCTCTCCGATAGTGCTCTCTCCTGTTGTCTTTTCCCGCTTCTCCTCAAGGATCTCACTCTCTCCTCCTGGCTGCACCCAAGCTCTCCCAGGCCGAGGTCACCCCCCCCCCCCCTAGAAACCCTCAAGGTCAGCCTTCACACTATTCCATCTCCAGATATTCCACGTAAACTCTCCTCCCTGACTGGGCTGACCCCAGGTATTTAAGGAGGCCTGCCCCCTGCCAATCCAGGTTGGGGATTGATCAGAGCTCCTTAACATACCTTAGGAAGTTTCACCTCCTCTTCCCCACCCTGTCTTCCAGAACTTTCTGATCCAGAAAGGAGGGGTTACCAAGGGGTGTCATTACCTGCAGTCACCAGTCACTCCCTAGGCCACTCCCTGAATCAAAACAATCAGGCCTGACCAAATTTACCTGCACTGTCAAAAACCTGACACTAAGCGCCTACCTACTGTACAGGACGCTACACCTGAAATCCAGGCACCCCTTGCAAACATCATAGCCAGGTTGTTGACCTTGTGTCTTTTTTTTTTTTTCTCTATGACAGGTAAATTATACAGGTTGGTCATCTGTTCCCAGCCTGTGGATGGAAAATGAAGCAACATGCAGTATTCAGGACATAAACTCAGTATTAATTTGTTTCTACAGCACTACAACTGCAATTAGTAATAATTGTCTTTTTCCACTTATTTGAAACAGAGTCGTTAATAGGCATTTGATAATTGGCCAAGTGATTGTAATTTTCATTATTTTTTTACGGCTGTTAGTAGCCCAGGGCTTGTGACTTGGCAGCTGAATTAAACACAAGCAACAGGATTACGCTAAGTTAGTTTGGGGCTCTGTTAGTTACCAGGAGTAAGAATGGGGGCAACATTTTGTTGTGATAAGACAGATATCAGGCTTAGAAGTCAGGGCGTCTTTTTTCCTTGGATAGAAAACACAACTGGTAATCATATTGTATCTTATTTAAAAAAAAAAAAAAACTCTTCAAACACATAATAAAACATTCTATTCCACAAGTATGAGCACACAGTGACAGGATTACTTGTTCTTGTTAATGTTAGTCAAGCAGACATGCAAATTGTATTGAACACTTGCCTGCTAGTCAAATAAAAGAGCATTAAATAGTGTATTCCTGTCCAGCGGCCCCTTTAAGCAGCTCAGCAGGGCATCGCAACCTTACTGCAGCTCATCTCTTCACCCCTGCCTGCCTGAGACCGACAGGGAGAGGGGTGGGAAGAAGAGGACTCTGATTAGTCCTATTAGTGGCCAGGAAGTTAAACCCACCACTAGCAACAAGAGGAGCAACATGATTGCGAGACTGAGCCCCACCAACTTAGAGGTTTGGAGGAGAGTAGCCAGCAGGGTGTGTGCTGCACCCAGAAACTGTTCAAAGGGCAGGGCTGTAAAGTGGGAGGCACACACGTCAGTCAGGCTGCCAGCTAGAGAGCGAGAGAGACAGGGTGGTCTACACTGAGGAGGTAGGGGCCAGAGAGCAAACTGGTCGGTCATCAGTCAGCACCTACTTCAGAGCTGCAAACACGTAGCCACACAGGAGAAGATCTGAATCCATGTGCTAAGAGGCATTTTGGATATCCTTTGTGTACTTAAAGGGTAACTCCACTTTTGTGGGAACAAAATATAGCAAATAAAAAAATAATATAGCATTTACAATTGCTACAAAAGCCATACTGTAATTAAATATTACAATAACTAAAAATTGCCTTTCTTTTTCAATCTACAATCTTGTAATCTTCTGTAAAACTGAATGGCAATCTGGAGTTCTCTGTACAGAGTTGGTTACAAAAATGTAATTCCCTGCTTGTGTGATTGGCTCACTGATTTACCCAGAATATGAAAATTAGTGAGATACAAGTCAGATTTTATGTATCCTCCGCAACAAAAAATACATTTTTGGTGAGATAGTCCAAAAAGGTTAATTAATTCTAGGTGGTTGCAGACTCTGTAATTTTCCTTATTAGAACAGGGCAAGTGCATCAGCTGATTAATAATGAAAAAGTCATTCCCATTCAGATCCACTCTCCATTTTGGTGAGGCCTTTCACTGGCAATAAAAGGGAAAACAAACTCCAAAACTATTCACCTACCTATGCTATTGTATTCTATCACTGTTATTGAACCATTGCTTTTCATATAGTGAATGCTGTTGACTACCTTTTTTCATAAGATCTTATTGCCAGTTTTAATGAAACACATTTATTGCTATTGGTGTGTTGGTGTGTTGTCAGGTCTATCTTCGGGGAGGGTCATCACTTGAAATGGTAGGAGTACCAAAACATTCCAGCAGCTCCTGTAGGGGTTGTATTATAATAGCTATTAAGCTAGTGTGTTTCTGTTGGTGAACAAATGGCACTTGTTTTTTTTTACTAATGATTAATGAAATGAATAAAAAAACTGTTTTGTTCCAGTGTCTCAGTTATTTGATCATATGCAGTCTTACGTAATAAAGTGTTCTCATTCATAAATATAATGTTATCCCATCATTTCATATTCCTAATATGTGTCTGTTGTACCATGTTCTTGTGTTCAAAAGTATCCTGTTTATTTTGTATTTTTTCTAGCACACCCTCTAGTGTGCTAGAAATAGAATAGGTTCTGTTCAGTAAATTGTCAGGCTTGGCTAACAGCCAAGCCTGTGTTGTTTTGTTTTATCTGGGTTGGGTGAGTGACTCAGGGAGGGCTGAATAACTTATAGGCAGCGCTACTGAGACCTCCCCCTACTTCTAGAAACTTACGGAAGATTCTATAAGAATGGGAGTGGAGGAGGAGCTGCCTGGAGTATCCTAGACCAATCCCCAACAGATGGATTGGCAGAAGGCAGGCCCCCTTAAATACTTAGGGCCAGCCCAGCTGGGGGCAGTGGAGTTTGGGTGGAAGCTGGAGATGGAGTGTTAGGTTGTTGGTGGCCCTTGAGGGAGCCCCTAGTCTGGGGGGGTGTGACCTTAGGCCTGGGCTCTGGGCCGGAAGGGACCTTCTTCATGACACAGAGAAGTGTCCTGACCAGAGGCATGGGAGCAAAGTGGAGGACAACAGGAGAACACTGCCGGGCTAATCTCCAGGGAAGAAGACAGCCCCAGGAGGGATGGTGAGTGTTACAGTCAGAGGACTCAGAGGCAATTCCGTGAGGACTGGGATGTATGCAGAGTAAGGCTGGCCATACATGATACAATTTTCATCCAATTTTCTGTACAATTTTCTTTAGAAAATTATCTTCCTCTGTGTAGGGCAAGGGCCTGCCTAATTAGAGACAATTGAAGTGTTGTTTAGTTTTGACCTCATATTATATGGTTTTTGGTAAGCCAAAATAAAATTGTACAAGAAAATTTAACATGTATGGCCAGCCTAAGTCTGGGAGGACTGTGGAGTCTTAGCCAGGAGGGTTAGTGAAAGGGGCAGCTGCAGCCTGGTGGGCTGACAGTGCCTGCAGTGGTGACACTGGGATCAGTAGCCACAGGAGCAGAGGCGTAACCAGAACCTTCAGGGCCCGGGTGCAAGAAATTAGGAAGGGCCCCCCTGATCCCTGGCCAGGGCCCTTCCCTCTTCTTGCTGATCCTGGGGCCCTTTACTCCTATCACGGGTCCCTTTATTACGGTCCCGCAGAAGACAAGTAAACTGGATAGGAGGGGCTGCGGGGGCAGCATATAGAGGAACCAATCTCCTGCATTAGGACGAAAATGGAATAAAATGTCTAAATGCCACCCCCGCCATCACTCCTATCCAGGTGTACAAGGGAAGCACATGGGCCCCCTGGAGCATGGGGCCCGGTTGCAATCGCAACCCCTGCAACCCCTATCGTTACGCCCCTGCACAGGAGGAGGACAGCATTAGGACTTTCTTTTTGCTACACTACAAAAGCAAAGGACATTTGCTACTGATCTAACTGAGCCTTTACAAACACATTTGGAGAAGGAGGAAAGAGAGCAGCGTATAAAAAAGCAAAATAAATTCTCCAGGGATACAGAGGACTACAGGTCAGGCTCTGTATTCAAATGGGAGAAGAAATTGAAGGAAACCCCCCCAGGTGATCCTTCTACTTGCGGCACTGACAGTACAAATTCTGACAACAATACATTGCAGAATAGGAACACAACAGTGCCACTAGAATTCATCCCACATCCACCATCACAGCAACCTAGGAATTATGGCTATAATTCCCCCTCACATAGGGGGCGGGGTGACTGGAGACAAGGAAGGGGGAGGGGTCGCTCTTCCAATAGGGGGTATCGCACTACCCCCTACCAACATTCATATTATGAACCAAGGGACGAATATCCAAGGACCTATAGTCCATACCGGACGAACTATTCTACCCATCAAGTCAAGCATTATCAGTCCCCCAGACCATATAGGGCCCCGATTCATACATCAAATCGATATGGCCCCCTGGAGAGAAGGGATGTCTCAGCTAACGACTATTCATACACCAATCCTCATAACGGTCATGACCGTGCCCCATACAACTACAACCAAAACTACCCAGGACACCGCAACCATCTGGATTTTCAACGGGAACATCAAGACAGAAGAGGAAAACCAGAACCAGTAGAGGCACCAGAGGGGGGAGGAGGAGATCCAAAGAAACGGAAACGAAATTAAACGACTCGGGCATTTTTAATCTCAGTAAGACTCAACTTGACAACAACGAAAAACTGGTACTCAGCAAAGGACTCAAGCATGCTCCACCTCAACCATTGAACAAATTCAATACATTCATAGATGTCCATAAATTTATCCGCAAGATCAACATCCAGAGGTATCTAATAACCAACCCTATAGCCAAACCCATCAGGGTTGACACCCCGAGGGCCATTCACACGACCTTGGCTAACCCCTCTTTGTATAATCCCCCGGGTCAGTTAGCCCCGGCAGTGAAGGTTTTTAGGGACCTAGTTCTCCAAGATTTAGACTCTCTACCAACCAAATGGCCGTCCACTAGAAATCATTTCAGTGAAGGCCTCAGATCTTTATGTGAAAAGAAAAATTTGGTCATACGCCCTGCAGACAAAGGTGGCGGGATTGTGGTACTTGATAAGG